>PVIU01003532.1:109555-142055 GCA_004026605.1 Ondatra zibethicus | reverse complement strand
AAGTGCCCAGTCCCTGCCCTGCTAACTTCCACCAATGGCCCCTACGCAGCATTTAGGGGCTCTGGAGTTTCAGAGTCAGAGGGATGGGATTGGACCCCAAGTCGGATGAACTTGGGCAGATGACAGAATTCCTAAATCTTTATTTATTTTTCTGACCGATGCAACAGCTTCACAGTTTGAGGGATCAAGCTCACTGCCTTCACTACAGCTAACTCTATTCCTTCAGACTATAGGCATGTGGTCCAACCTGGGCTATGAGTCTGTGCCTATCTGTTTCACTCCATAGCCCAGGTTGGCCTGGGTTTGTTTGTTTTGAGACAAGGATCTCTTTTTTTTTAATTGATTTTTATTGAGCTCTACATTTTTCTCTGCTTCCCTCCCTGCCTCTCCCCTCCCCTTACACCCTCTCCCATGGTCCCCATGCTCCCAATTTACTCAGGAGATCTTGTCTTTTTCTACTTCCCATGTAGATTAGATCTATGTCTGTCTCTCTTAGGGTCCTCATTGTTGTCAAAGATATCTGGGATTGTGATTTGTAGGCTGGTTTTCTTTGCTTTATCTTTAAAAAACACTTATGAGTGAGTACATGTGATAATTGTCTTTCTGGGTCTGGGTTGCCTCACTCAATATGATGCTTTCTAACTCCATCCATTTGCCTGCAAATTTCAAGATGTCATTATTTTTTTTCTGCTGTACTCCATTGTGTAAATGTACCACATTTTTCTTATCCATTCTTCGGTTAAGGGGCATTTAGGTTGATTCCAGGTTCTGGCTATGACAAACAAAGCTGCTATGAACATAGCTGAGCACACGTCCTTGTGGCATGGTTGAGCATCCTTTGGATATATACCCAAAAGTGCTATTACTGGGTCTTGAGGAAGATTGTTTCCTAATTTTCTGAGAAATCGCCACACTGATATCCAAAGGGGCTGTACCAGCTTGCACTCCCAATAGCAATGCCGGAGTGTTCCCTTTTCCCCACAACCTCTCCAGCATAAGTTGTCATCAGTGTTTTTGATCTTGGCCATTCTTACAGGTGTAAGATAGAATCTCAGAGTTGTTTTGATTTGCATTTTTCTGATGACTACAGATGTTGAACATTTCCTTAAGTGTCTTTCAGCCATTTGAGATTCCTCTGTTGAGAGTTCTCTGTTTAGGAATGTACTCCATTTTTTTATTGGATTATTTGTTCTTTTGATGACCAATTTTTTTGAGTTCTTTGTATATTTTAGAGATTAGACATCTGGGGTTGGTGAAGATCTTTTCCCATTCTGTAGGCTGTTGTTTTGTCTTGTTGACTGTGTTCTTTGCTTTACAGAAGCTTTTCAGTTTCAGGAGGTCCCATTTATTAATTGTTTCTCTCAGTGTCTGTGCTGCTGGGGTTCTATTTAGGAAGTGGTTCCCTGTGCCAATGCATTCAAGTGTACTTCCCACTTTCTCTTCTAAAAGGTTCAGTGTGGCTGTCTTTATGTTGAGGTCTTTGATCCATCTGGACTTGAGTTTTGTGCATGGCGATAGATATGGGTCTATTTTCATTCTTCTACATGTTGATATCCAGTTATGCCAGCATCATTTGTTAAATATGTTTTCTTTTTTCCATTTGATTTTTTTGCTTTTTTGTCAAATATCAGGTGTTCGAATGTGTGTGGGTTAATATCCGGGTCTTCGATTTGGTTCTATTAGTTCTCCTGTCTGTTTTTATTCCAGTACCAGGCTGTTTTCAATACTGTAGCTCTGTAGTAGAATTTGAAGTCAGGGATTGTGATTCCTCCAGAAGTTCTTTTACTGTACAGGATTGTTTTGATTATCCTGGGTTTTTTGCTTTTCCATATGAAGTTGAGTACCTTTCTTTCCAGGTCTGTGAAGAATTTTGCTGGGATTTTGATGGGCATTGTATTGAATCTGTAGATTGCTTTTGGTAAGATTGACATTTTTACTATGTTAATTCTATCTACCCAAGAACATGGGAGATCTTTCCACTTTCTGGGAGACAAGGATCTCTTATAGGATCTATATGGCTGAAGATGACCTTGAACTCCCAACCCTCCTGTCTCTATCTCCCAAGTGCTGGATTGTTGTCGGGGGTTTCTGTCCTGCCCAGTTCCTGCAATTGTTAAGTCCCAAAGAAATCCCACAGAGGTCTACATTAGTTAGAAACTTATTGGCCCACTAGTTCAGGCTTCTATTAACTCTTATAACTTTTATTAGCCCATTATTCTTATCTGTGTTAGCCATGTGGCTCAGTACCTTATTCAGCGGGGCTGTCACATCTTGCTTCTTCTGTGGTCGAGTCAGGACTGCAGAGAGATGGGCTTCCTCCTTCCCAGAATTCTCCTGTTTTCATTGACCAGCCTCTACTTCCTGTCTGGTTGTCCCGCCTATACTTCCTGCCTAGCTACTGGCCAACCAGCATTTATTTAAAATATAATTGACAGAATATAGACCATTCTCCCATACCACTTCCCCCTCTTTTTTTTTTAAACAAAGTCCATTTTTGGTAATGTAGGCATAGTTTTCCAGACTAATTCCTGCTGGTTGAGGCACTGATAATCTTATGGGGACCTAAAGAAGACTTAGAATTATGATCAAGTCTTGACCGGAGTATCCTATGAGGCTTGATCATCTCAGGCAGCATCTTGAATCTGTTCTGGATGTAGAACTCTGACATCTGAGCCATCTGTTCTTACAGAGATTTCTCAGGTGGTCTTCCTTGATCAAACCTGGTTTTTCTTAACTCAGAATGAATCCACAGCCTCTCATTTCCTGTGGAAACAAAAGCAAATCCTCTTCTCCAAAGTAACATATCTTTGGACTTCAATTTTGAAGTCAAAGTATTTTCAAAATATCTATCTTGGTTTAATTCAGCAGCATTTGTAAATAAATATCTCTTAGCAGCTGTTGCTCTTTCCTCAGCATTCAAAAAATTCAAAGAGAGCATAATAACATACAGTATCCAGACTCTGTATTTTTCATCTTTATGTGGCTTTATTTTAACCTCTATTTCTTTTATTTTTATTTTTAATTTTTGTTTTTTTGAGATAGAATTTCTCTGTGTATCTTTGTCCTGGAATTTACTCTGTAGACCAGGCTGTCCTTGAACTCACAGAGATCTGCCTGCCTCTGCCTCCCAAGTGCTGGGATTAAAAGTATGTGCCACCACACCCAACTACTCTCTTTCTTTCTTTTTTATTTTAAGGACTTTAACCTTTTTCTTTTCTCTCCCAAGCCTGTATATATTTTTAACACACTGTAAACCATTTAGAGGTTTTTTTCGTCTTTGAATCTATCTTTACTATATATCTCTCTCTTTTTCTGACCACATAGCTCTTTAATTTGCTAGGCAATATGGAGAGAATTAAAGCTGTGGCTTTGACAGCTGGATCCAGCCCATTCCTTAGCTTTCTGAGATTCCAGCCTCATGGCAGAGGTACTGGCTGTATCCATGTTTATTGCCACAACTCTATGGTGTTTCAAGGTCCTTGCCAGCAAGCAAGCTGCAGCAGTGTGTTCATAAACCACACTCAAATGCTATGTAGCTGGACCTCCTACCTGAAAGAGTCAAAGTTTGCACTGGCAGGATAGCCCAGAAAGCTGGCATTTTAAAACAGTGCCGCTTTTTTCCTGCTATGGCTGAAAACCAAAAAGCATGCGGTCAGCTTTTCATCAATGCCATTTAAGTGTTTCATGGCAGGACCTCTTAAAAAAGCTGCAACATTTTGCAGCTAAAGCTGAGTCAGGAAGCCTCTCTTAAATGAGAGCATTTGCCTCTAGCAAGCAGAGCCCACCTGAGAAAATGTTGCTATCAATAAGCCATGCTTAACTCTATTCTTTTCTGTCTAGAATTACTTCCCAAGCTCTGCCAGGCTTTATGTGGATTCAGTTGTCCACACGTTGAGCACCATTTGTTACAAGGAGAAGGTCCTTTGTTTGTCCCAACCGCCCGGCTAGCTTACACCCGAAATAACCACACAGAAACTGTATTAATTAAACCACTGCTTGGCCATTAGCTCTAACTTCTTATTGGCTAACTCTCACATCTTAATTTAACCCATTTCTATTAATCTGTATATCACCATGTGGCAGTGGCTTACCGGGAAAGATTCAGCATGTCTGACTCTTGTGGCTCCATGGCGTCTCCCTTACTCTGCTTTCTTCCTCCCAGCATTCAGTTCTATTTTCCCTGCCTACCTAAGTTCTGCCCTATAAAAAAGCCAAGGCAGTTTCTTTATTCATTAACCAATGAAAGCAACACACAAACAGAAGGACCTCCTACACCACTGGATTACAGGTGTGCACCAGCATGCCAGGTTTATGTGATGCTGAGGATTGAACCCAGGTCTTCCTGCTTCCTAGACATACACTCTACCAACTGAGCTACATCCCCAGCTTCATGGGCCTGAAATTGCCATCCTCCTTCCTTAGCCTCCTGAATGCTAAGATTCCAGGTATGTCTCACCATGCCAGGCTGATTCAGGTTATATAAGTTCATTGTACATATTTTGCTGTCTGGTTTCTTTAATGATGACCAAGAAAGGAAAGAGGGATGTCATGTTCCTAAGCCTCAAGAAAGGAAGTCATCCACAACAGAGGCAGAGCCAGAACCTGTAGCCAGGTACCCTCATGTAAACCCTTTCCCTCACCAGCCTTGGTACTCCCACCTCTGAAGTTGGAGGAAGCCGATCCTTATAGCTCAGACTGAAGATGTTCCATTCAGATGGGCTCCCATGACCTGTCAGGGGTCCCCAAAACCAGGGACATCTGACCCAGCATCCCAGCCAACTCTGTGGCCTGGTACTTCCTCCCCTGCATCCCCACCCCTGCACTGCTCCCTTCCCTGCCAGAGACACTCTGGTTCCCAGAGCAGGGTCCAACCAAACAGTTGCCACTTGGCCCTGTTGATGGGAGCAGGCTTTGTACAGAGGCTTTTAAACCTCTTCTTCTGAGTATTGATCATCCTGGAGCCTTAATGGGCTGCTTCTAAGATTGTCAGACTAGGTTCCTCCAGCCCCCATTGTTCTGGGCCATCTCTGCTAGCACTGCTGCTCTCAACTCAGAGTGGGCCTGAGAGCTACCACTTTCCTTTGAGGGCGAGGGAGCTGAGACACAAAGCACTGCTCCTTTGTACCATGCTGCCGGCTGGGGCTGCGCCACTGCCTCTCCAAGCAAGTGGTGGGAGCAAGGTGCAGAGAGGTTCCCACCAGCTGAGTAGTGGCTACCTTGTCCTGACCCCTACCAAATCTCAGCCCTGGCTAGGAGCCATCACTGCCACCCTTCTTGCTGGCCTGGGCCCCATGTGGGTGAGTTCCTGTAGTCCCAGAGGCTTCCTCCTGTTACCAAAGAAACCCACGAATCATCCCCTCAGGACTGAGCCCCCTCCTCCTTCCTGGGTTTCTTCATCCCTGGGTAGCACTTTCCCGATCTGCTGTTGCTATGAACTCTAGCGTGCGTCAATGTGGTCGCGCAGGGTTGGCTGCCTGCCCGGGGTCCTCTGACTTCCTTTACAAGCAAGTCAATAAAAGTGTCACCTCACCCTCCTGTTTTTAGTATCTGTGTTTCAGACCAGTGTGAAGCCTGAGGCCCATGAGTTACAGAAGCACACCAATACACAGGCTCGTTCTGAAACGGGTCGGGAGGGAGCTGGCAAATGACTCAATGCTTTTCAAATACATGGTCTGATCTCTACTCTGCAGCCCCTTAGTGCCATTCCGTGATGTCAGAGGTGGTGTGTCTGTACCCCACTGATCTGGGCCCCACCTCATGGCTCCACTCCTACAAACAGTTCACAGTCAACTGGTGTGTGGCTTCTTCTGTGACCCCTCCCCATAAGAAGATGACTTCAAAAGAGAATCAGGGCTGACCAGGAGAAGAACATGTGTGTACTGGGCTACGTGACATCTCTGGTGGCTGAGTTATATCCAGTTAGATGACATCTGGCCTGAGTCCACACACTCCAACAGCGCTCCCCTCAGATCATCAATAAAGCAGTCAATCCAGTCACTTCCAATGTCATACTGGCCCCAGGGCTGCCTTCCAAGGCAGCCCTGGAAAAGAACACGAGCATCCAAGGGATGGGCTGAGCATCAACAAGAAGGACATGGTGACAGGCCATAAACAACAGAAGCCCCTGAGCCCCACAGCTACTGTTGGCCAGTTTCTCCTGGCTCACTGGCTCACTCACTGCGGACGATGCTGTGATGGCTGGTTTGACGTCTTACACTTAGCACAGAGACCTCACGTCCCTCCAAGTAGCCACTGCATCAATGTTGTATGAGTTACCTTTGTGCCGCTCTGGCCAAAATGCCAGAGACCACCTTAAAAGGAAGAATCATGCCGGGCGGTGGTGGCGTGCGTCTTTAATCCTAGCATTCGGGAGGCAGAGGCAGGTGAATGAATATCTGTGAGTTCAAGACCAGCCTGGTCTGCAGAGCGAGTTCCAGGACAGGCTCCAAAGCCACAGAGAAACTCTGCTTTGAAAACAAACAAACAAACAAATAAGGAAGAATCACTTGACTCATGGTTTCTGACTGGTCCCATGTATGAGGAAGACCACCATGGCTGATATTCTCTTTTCTTCTTATTTCGTCCAGACCCACCGCCCATGAGGTGGTGCTGCACACTCAGGATAAGTCTTGTTCTCCTAGTTCTCCCTCTCTGGCCTCCCGCACAGACACACCTCGAGGTGTGCCTCACCAGTCTCCCAGGAGATTCTAAATCCTGTCAAGCTGACAGGCAAGCGCCATCACCATGAACTCCACTCCCTTTTGTAGCTGAGTACTATTTCACTATATGAACACATGAGATTTTGTTCATCTGTTCTCTGCTGACGGACACTTGGATTTTGTCCACATTTTTGGAGGGTTGTGGGCAACGCCGCTGTGAGGATAAATGTGCCGTGTGACTGTTTTGATCGGCACCGCAGTCAGATGTGTTGCGTTCAAGCCTGTCTCCTCTTTATGTGTCTCTGAGCCTTTGCACCTCCTACCCACCCCTCGTCTGATCCCCTTATTAACTTAGATGGACTCCTATATACACTTAGGGCCCAGCTCCATGCTTGTTCTTCCAGGAAGTCCTGCTGACACACTTAGACAAGGCTGATGCCCCACTTCTAAGAGGCAGTGCCAGTGTCTGTCCATCTCCAGGGAGGCCATTCTATGCTGCCATTGCTAGTAGTATATCAGTCTTCCTTGATGAGATGGTGCTGGAATAGGCTGCTCTGAACATTCCATGCCTCAGAGCCTGGGTCAGTAATGCGTACGTAGTAGTAGTTTTGTGTGTGTGTGTGTGTGTGTGTGTGTGTGTGTGTGTGTGTGTGTGATTTGTGTGTGTATGTGTGTGTGTGATTTTAGTGTGTGTGTATGTGTGTGTGTGATTTGTGTGTGTGTGTGTGTGTGTGTGTGTGTGTGTGTGTGTGTGTGTGTGTGTGTAGGATAGAGGTCAACCTTGTATATCTTCCTCCATCACATTACCTTTTTTTTTTGAGACAGACTCACAGAGCCTAGAGCTTACCAATTAAGCTAAACTTCTGGGTCAGTGAACCTCAGGGGTCTTTCTGTCTCCCTTCTATCCCCAGTGCTGGGATTCCAAGTCTGTATCACCACATCCAGCTTTTTAAAAAAAGATTTATTGATTATGTGAATGGATGTTTTGTTTGTACGTGTGTCTGTGTACTGTGTGTGCGTAGTGCTCACAGAGGCCAGGATCCCCTGGAACTGGAGCTACAGACGGCTGTTAGCCATCGTGTGGGTGCTGGGGTTTGGGTTCTCTGAAGAGCAGCCAGTACTCTTAATGCCCCAGTACATGGAGATTTGTTTGTTTGTTTGTTTGTTTGTTTGTTTTGAGGCTCAAACCCAGATCCTCATGCTTACAGGGCCAGACAAGGCCAAATGAACCATCCTCCTGACTCAGTAGTAGGTACCTTAAAATGTTTCTCAAGAGACTGTGTGAATATAATCTCAACCATTGTCAGTCTTGGTGCTGGCCTTGGATTTTTTTTATCTGGGAGCCCTAAACACATGGCAGGTCTGAGTGGCCTTCCTCTGGAGGATGGGAGCAGCCACCTCTACTTATTATTCCCAGGAGCAAAGCACCCTTGGGAGACTTGTTTGATAAGAAATGCTGAGTGAAATGGGACCAGAGCTGCCATTAAAAATGATTAATGAGAGCAGTGCCCCTCGTCCGGTATAGAGCCACACTGTCAATATTAATGGCCCTTAAAAACATTCCACGTACAGACACTTGCTGTTTAGTTCTGTGCTTAGCTATAGCATAGCTCCATCCTGTTCTTTTAAGTTCTCTCTGAAGCTTGGCTTATCCCCAAAACTGTACCTTTGGGGCTGGTAGGCCACAGTTCCTGCAGCTCTCTTGTTCAAGAACTGTCACCATTGTTTCCTGGACCCTGGCCACATGTGTCAGGCAGCTAAGAGACCCCATGCCCTCCCATGCCAGCCATAAAGCAGGCAAAAGGCCCCTTCCACCCTCTTCGTTTTGTAGCTCGGCGTCGTCGCAGTTTCTGGGGAGATCAGGACAATGTGGGACCCTGGGGGAGAGGGCTCAGCTTTCCTAATAAGATGGCAGCTGAGAGATAACACAGATGTCACAAAGGAACCGCTTCCATGAGGGACTGAAAGGACGCCATTCACAGGGGAGGCAGAGTGCAGAGTCGGCAGGGCCAGGCGCCTGGTGGCAGCGCCAGCTGAGACAACACTGGCTGCATCTGGGAAAGCGCCAATTAAACCACTAGCCCTGAGCTGGGGGCTGCTCAGAGTCGAGATGCTTCCCTAGCATGCATGAGTCCCTGGGTTCCATCCCCAGCACTGCTAGAGAGAAGGGGGTGAGGGCTCAGGCAGGCATGCAGGATGCCAGAATGCTCAGTTTTACTTTTGGGGGGACCAAACAATATCCCTTCTGTATTCCCCATTTCTTGGCCTGGTGATATTGGAGGCTTGGAAAGAGACACTCTTCCATCGGGGAGAGAAACCCAGTCTAGCTCTCTCACTGTAACTGAACATACACCTTCGCACATGGTAGGTGCTCGATAGATGCTGGCTTAAGATTAACTGGGCTACTTGCCCCTAAATATAAGTGGCCCTCTGCTATCTCTGCAAATGCCTGGGACAGCAACATTTGCTTGGAGAGTGATTTTTCTTGAATTTATATTCACAAAAGACACATGGATATTAGGCATTTCCAGGGAAATTCTTTGTTGTTGGGTCCAAGATGTGTGAATTACTATTTTTTAATGTAACTTTAAATGTAACAGGCATTTTTGGGGGCACTGGGCATGCACTGGGCCTCAGGAAAGCCTGGTGGGTGAACTGCTTCATGGCACCATTGAAACAACTCGTTCAGGGGAGTCCCAAATAATAGACAATTGTCCCTACTCCCCCCATACTCGCTGCATCAATGTTTGTGTGTGTTGGGGGGGTTTCTTGTGTGTGTGCACGTGTGTGGCTCATATAAAAAGTTTACTGAAAGCGTGGAGTACAATAGCGATAGCAAAAGGCTCCCTCACTCTATGGAAGGAGCTCACCTCACCTGTGACTTTGGAGAGGAATCCAAGACAGGTCAAGTCACTTCCTGGTGTCACAGGCTTACTATGTGGACAGGTTGAGTTGTTGAAACGTTTTGATTCGGAGGCCAGAAGTTTATTCAAGTGGATCTAATGGTCTCTTAAAAGCAATAAAACAGAATCTCCTTCAGATTTGATGTCATGTGACCAACTCCTGCCCCTGTAGAGCTGGGGCAGAGCTTGGAGCTCCCTACCTTGCCAGGGAGTCCCAGGCTCTCTAGCTGTTCAGACCTGCTTCCCCCCACTGCCTAGTTCTGCCTTCAGTCCCCTTTAATTAAACAACAATTCTCCAAGGATAGCAATTGAATTATCCAATCATGTCTTTCTAACCTGATTACTCTTCTTAACACAGGTTTCTGGTGGCTCTGAGAAGCAGGTGTTAATGGGACTCAGTGTCTGCTCCCTGCCCCAGCCTGCACTCCCAGTCAGGCTGTACCTAAAAAATGAACAGCCTGGAACTCAGCTGTTGATGGGGTGGGGACTCCATCCCTCCCAGAATTCCCATCCCACTGGCCAGTGCTGGGACTTGTAGGTGGCCACTACAGTCCTTGGCTGCGCTCTGTGCTTCTATGCTTTGTGTGTGTATTCATTCTGCAGCCCTCTAGCAGGTCTTTCAGTGTGCCAGTGCCTGGCCAGGAGCTGAACTCAAGGACCTTTACCATGAACTACCTGCCTTAGAACAGGGTGCTGTCTTTTGACGACCTTTGGATGATGGTTTGCTGTGAGACTTTTCCCAGGAAGACATGGGCAAACATCCACTCACTCCAGAGAGAGTGCTGAAGACAGAAAGTTTCCAACCGAGTCTAGATTAGCAAACCAGTGAGTTGATAAGAATTCCCTTCAGGAGCATGGGCGACTTTAAGACTACTGGGTCAGCAAAAAGCTCACCACAACCCTGGTGAGGACTCACGAGAGCTGCACCCTTTGAGTTCCCTATAGGATTCACAGGCAGCTCCCTCCAAGCAATCCCCATCAGCTGTTACTGGTTTTACAACTGTGGGAGGGCCGTGTGAATCCTGTCATGTTCAGGAACTCCCTGAGCCTTTTAGGTTTCCTCCAGTTCCCAAATTGTGTGAGCGTCAGTCCTCTCTCCAGAAGGGAATGTTTCAGTCATAGAAAATAGCTACACTGCCAGTCCCTGCATTGATGTGTGCCTGCTCTGGGGCAAAGCACCCTGAGGAAAGCAAAGTGAGGAAGAAAGGGTTTATTTAAGGTTGCAAGGTGATAGAGTTCATCATGGCAGGGAGGTTACAACAGCAGCCAGGGAAGGCATGCTGGAGGAGCAGGAAGCCAGCTGACCACGTTTTTCCATGAATAGGAGAGAAATAGAAAGAACGGGAAAAGGGGTGAGTGTATAAACCAGCGGTTCTCAACCTGTGGTTGCTACCCCTTTAGGGTTGCATATCAGATATTTACATCATGATTTATAACAGTAGCAAAATTACAGTTAGGAAGCAGCAATGAAAATAGTTTTATGGTTGGGGTCACACAGTATGAGGAGCTTAGTAAAGGGCCACAGCCTTGGGAAGGCTGAGGACACTGCTTACAAACCCTTGAAGGCCACCCCCAGTGGCATGCCCTCAAAGTCCACCCCCAGAGGCATGCCTCCTCCTAAAGGCTCTGTAACCTTCCCAAACAGCCATCAACTGAGAACCAAGTGTCTAAACAAATGGAGCCTGTGAGGGATGTTTCTCATCCAAGCCACCATAGTCACACTCAGAAATTTCAATAATTTAATGCCGAGGGAATACCACCATCCTGCATGTAGTGTATTTGGTTAATTTTCTTCATAGTGATCTCTTTTGAAAAAAAAATTACATGATTTATCTTGTGTGGTTGGGTGGGGTGGGCGTATGGAGGTCAGAGGACAACTTCTGGGAATCAGCTCTCCCCTTTCATCTATGTGAACCTGGGTGGGAGTCAACCTCCAGCCTTCAGGCTTGACAGCAAGCGCCACTGTGCACCGAGCATCTTTCTGGCCCTCAATACTAAGCTTTGCAACAATTTTGCTTCTGTCTTGACCTCTGAGGACTCAGTCTAAGGCCTGTATTTTGTCCAGTTGAGCCTCTTTAAGTTCCTTTGGTCCAGATTAGCTCTTGGTAGAGTGAGACATGGCCTGGGAAATGTGTGCTGGAGGATCTTGTCACTGTAGGAGCATCTGAGGGCATCCTCACACACAGCTGGCTGCTGCCATTCAGTGACTCCGTGTGGGCTCTCGATGCCTAGGTCTGAAGCTGTGGGCGTAAGCTCCAAGCTGTTTTGTAGTGACTATATTTCACAAACAGGAGAAGTACTCTCTAAAATAGTGACAGAGAGAATCACATAGTGGTATAAGTTGTAGAGGGCAGGTCCACAGAAAGAAGCCAAGATGAATTAATAAATAAGAAAAGAAAGCTAAGCGTGGTAGTGCAGGCCTTTAATCCCAGCACTCAGGAGGTAAAGCCATGTGGAATCAAGGCCTGCTTGGTCTACATAGTGAGTTCAAGGCCAGCCAGAACTATGTAGTGAGACTCTGTCTCAAAAATAGAAAAAGAAGAAAGATGATGAATATGGAAAATAAAAGGAGAAGGAAGAAGACGTTATTAGTGGACACTACATAATTTTTGAAAAGGATAGTACAATAAACCAAGTGTGTTGTATAATCCCAGAACTCAGGAGTCTGAGGCAGGAGAATTGCCTTGAGTTCAAAGCCAGCCTGGGCTACATAATGAGTTGTATGCTAGACTAGGATACATGAGACTCCATCCCAAAAAAATGAGGAGGAGGAGGAGGAGAAGAAGAATGGAATGGAGAGAAACTGTTTGGCAGGAAGCAGTGGAGAAGCCCTCATCTGGACTTCGGTGGGAAGAGTGGAGTCCTAGAGAGAGGAGAATTGACATATTTCAGGAAGAACGGACACTTAACAGCAGGGTGAGGATTTGAACTCAGCTCTTTCTGTCCCACTACCCCTGTCATCAACCGTAAGACTCAATTCACTTTCCAAACTAAGGGCCCCACAGTCCTGGTACATTCTGATGCATCGTAGTAGAGAAAGCCAGATGGGATGGCCAAGTAGGCTCTCGGCCACTCTTTAATCTACCTGGGGGCTACTGTGCACAGGAGGTGAGGTCAGCTTGGAGGGCAGCCACCACCCTCTGCCACTCACTGAGAAAGCACTAATCCCGGGGCTCCACTTTAATAAGGGGTCCAGCTGGCGGGAGCTTTTATTTTAGCAAAGTGTGAATGCTGTTGCCATGAAACGCAGCCTTGTGTCCAGGGAGCAGGAATCACCAGGAAGAGAAGCCATTGAGATGCTTTTCCCTTTATCCGAATCCCGTTTCCCTCCGAGAGCGGTTTTAGTCTGCGTAGAAAATTGGCATGCCTTCATTAGCTAGCAGCAAGGCAATCTTGCACCATCTCCCTTTCCCTTCCATGTGTGTACACACTGTCCCTCCTGGGCAGGGAGGGGAGGAAATAGATATTTTCCCACTGTGGGTGAAAATAGCATCCCAGTAAAGAGCAGAAGGGGGCCCAACATGCCGATCATCAGCTTCTTATGGTCCTCAAAGTGCTTCCCAGCTCCTCTGAAGATTTCTTGAAGGAAAGTGGGGTTTGGAACCGCCAGGAGGGTACCGTGTGGTGAGCATCCCTGAAGTCACTTGTGTGTCAGGCCACATATGCAGGCTCCTGACTCTGCAGACTGGTGTCCACTTCCAATTAGCTGAATGACCTTGGGCCAGGGGCCTAACTGCTCTGAGCTTCCGGGTTCTCATTTGTAAATGTGCAGATAGCAATACTTAAAACTTGAGGCAGTGAGGTTAAGGAGATGGCCATAGAGTTCAATGCCCAACAAATAATCTGCTCTTCTTTTATGGGAGCTGGTGACACCATTGCTTTAATTTAATAAAAATAATAAATTTAGGTTTGTAATTCAACTGTTAGAGCACTTGCCTAGCTAGCACAAACCCGGAAGTTCAGTCCTCAGCACCGCATCGACCAGGCAGGCATGTAGGCACGGTTCTGACGGCGATAAACATAAGCCCAAGCAGCACACATGCTGCCTTCCCATGTCCTGTGAGAGAACAAAGCATCTACTTCATAGTTGTGGTTGTGGGCCATGTGTGTGCTTGGAGACAGTTGGCAGTCCAGACGAGCCTATCCAGGAGAAATGAGTTAAGTGAGCGCAATAGGTAGGACCTAGATGGAAATTGGATCCTAAAGTTTCAATTAACGTCTATGCCGATCCTGCTAATCTACTAGTTATTGGTTTTACCTGATGCACTAGAGGTGTCTAAACCTACAGCTTCACACCCGTTCTTCCTGCCACATGCTCGGTTAGCTCACCAGCATTTCCTGAGCATCTACTGTGTGCTGGACCCAGGTCTACACTCAGTCAGCCTGGATGAGCCTTCTCACAGGAAGCTGCCATCCAGCAACACACAGAGAAGGGGCAGCTGCAACCAGAAAACCATGGTACAGTGTGACAGAGTCCTATATGAGACCTGTCCAAATGTTGCCCCCAGAAGTCACATCTGACTAGCTGCCTCCCAAACCCATCTGAGAGTCACAGGCAGGTTTGACTAGTCTTGTTCCCAGTCACTCTCCAGGATAAGGCCCATAGCATAGCCCGAAGAGGTATTCGTTGAACGCCAGCAGGGGCTACAGGATGTAGGGTCCTTGGCATTCACAGCCTGATTCATGCTGTTTTATCTCTTTCTTTGGATGAGGGAAACTCAAAGAGGTGAAGCTACTCATTTCAGGCCACCCTGAAGGACAGTTCTCTCTCAGTTCTCAACCCTCCCCCGCAACTGTCTTCCAAGACCCCACCACTTTCCAGCAGCACCTGCTACTTCCCATAGATGCTGGCAGGGAAGGGCAGGTGGGAGGGGGGGCAGGTCAGGAGTCAAGAATATCTAACATGCTCTCTGTGCGTCTTCAGCTGAAACTCAAGAGCCCCCTGACTCAGCAGGATATTAATAGCCCTGGCCAGTCTGGGAGGGCAGCTCTGCCAAGACTATGCAGTGGGCCTCCACCAGACTCCCCGTGGCTGCCCAGCAGTCCATGCACCCCCTGCATGCCCATGCACCCACTGCATTCACCTTGTCCGTCTCCCCACACTGGGGTTTGCCTCAGAAGCTCTTTGAACTGATGTGGGTTTGTGTCTCAAGCCCTAAACACAAAACCTGGCACACAGCCCTCCGTGTGCTGAAATGTTGGCATACTCTGCATCTATTTATGGGTACAGGGACCCCAGAGGAGCTGCAGCCTTGTGTGTGGATGACTGGTGGCCATGGCTCCTTTCTGAAAAATGTCCTGTGGCACCTGCTGAGGAGTTCCAGTCTCACATTTGGGTTCCTGAGCCCCCACAGACATGTGGCAGTCTCAATGCTTGGTCATCAAGCCTCCAAAGGAGAGTCCTTCTGTAAGGAATCTCTGTAATGGCAAACAATTAAAAAAAATCAAAGCCACAATCAGACCTTCAGGCCTGCCTACCTGGCGCCTCTTTGTCCCTGGTGCCCTCACACACACAGCTGCTCACTCTCTGGCCTCTCTTGGGCTGAGCTTCTATCCACCCTCCCAGGGCTGCCTCTCCCTCCTTGGGGACCTGCCACTCAGATTATCCCCAGGAAGTGCCAGAAAACCCAGAAATGTTAAGCTGGAAAGACCCCAAGCCTTTCTGCCCCACCCCCTCTCTTGACTATGAAGATACAAGGCCCCAGAAGGAGTCAGGGACTCAGTCGGGGGGCCTAACAACTCAAGGGTATAGACTGGAGCAAGAGATTCTAAAGCTGGCATGGGGTGTTTGTGGGAACTAAGGGGGGGTCAGGGTAGCAACTGTGAGGTCACTGGCCTGGGGGGTGAATCTCAGGATAGGACTCGGGGAAAGTGTTTGCCTGTAAAATGAGAACAAATATGGGTACCTGTGTGGTGCGGGAGAATTGTCTGTATTCTGTCAATCATGATTTAAATAAATGCTGATTGGTTGGTAGCCAGGCAGGAAGTATAGGCGGGAAAACCAGACAGGAAGTAGAGGTGGTGCAATAAGAATAGGAGAATTCTGGGAAGCAGGAAGCTCTCCTGCACTCCTGCCCAGACCACGGAAGAAGCAGGATGTGACCTGCCCTGCTGAAAAAGGTACTGAGCCATGTGGCTGACATAGATAAGAATAATGGGCTATATAAGTTACAAGCACTAATAAGAAGCCTGGCTAATGGGCCAATCAGTTTAACATTAATATAGACTTCTGTGTGATTCATTGGGACCTAATGACTGTGGGACCTGGTGGGAGGACAGAAACCCCAACAAGCAGGCTTGTCATGTTACACCTGTGCCAGGGTCTAGTCCTCAATCTGTTATTTGGAATGGGGACAGAAGGAAAGGGAAGGTGTCACTTCCAGCATGACAGTGGCTCAAGGCACACCACATTAATGTGGGTAAGAAGAGGCGCTCAGAGATCCTCACCCAGTTTTTTATGAAACTACTTCACTACCTTTGACTTCAGGGCTTAGTTTCCTGCCTGAGGAGCTCACATCTAGAGGTGGCTTTCCCCCTCTGGGGAGAGAGAACCCAACGAGTCTTCTGTTCAGACTGGGATGCCCTTGGTGGAGAATCACCCTGCTGCCCACATGCAGTCTGACTGCACTGGAGGAGAGTCCTGGAATACAGCAGTGAGTTCACGACTTGGTCCTCCCAGCATATGGGGGTGACTGGGGTTCCCATGGCACCAATAGGAAACTGAGGGGCAGTAGGCAGCCTGAGACCACAGGGGTAAGTGCAAGGGTTCCAAGCCAGGTGCTGGCCCTGGGGCCCCACCTATCAATGCCAGGCTTGCTGTACGTGTGGTCAAAGAGTCTGATGGGGTGAGGGGGTGCGAGCCCAGAGCTTCCTGTTCCCAGACTAGTAAACCTTCATGAGTCCCCCATAGGGGTGGGAAGGGGGATGTCAGGAACTGTGTCCTTCTAACTCTCAGACAACTTCAAAAGCAAATTGTTTAGTCAGATGGCAATTGGCTCTTTGCCAGCTTCTACACCTGGATTTCCTTAATGAAGGGGACAGGAACCTGTGTGGGAATCAAGAGGAAAGGGGTCAGGGAGCAGCTCCAGCCACAGTGAGAGGCAATAAGGACCCCAGGGACGGGAGGATCTCCCCATGGAAACGGAAGTAGTGTGAGTTAAATGTGGAGCAGCAAGAGGTCACAAGTACAGCCCACCAAAGCCAGCAGAGGGAGAGAAAGCAGTGGCTGCGGGCGTCTTGTCCATTCGTTAGGCCAAGGGCCACTGAGTGAGAAACTGAATATGAGCAGCTGGAACTTCCAAAGCAATCATCCCTACCACCCTCGAGTGGTCCCATCCCAACCCCTTCTTCTGAGCAGAAAAGAGGGTCCCAGGGCAAAAGGAGGCAAGAGGGACAGTGTCTCTAGTGCTTCACAGCCAGGACGGCTGGTGTGTCGCTTAGGCAACGTCACCATCTGCCCTTTAGGCAGGAGTCAGAGAGCAAAAGCTGAAGGCACAGGGCTCCTGCATCCCAATGCTTTGATGGAGCAAAGAGCCAGGGGTGGCCTCATAGCAGACAACTTAACGAGGAAATTGTTGCTTGGGACAAAGAGTGTGGGTGAGTGAGAAAGAGATGCCTGTCTGAGTGCTTCTCTCCTGGGGGTGCCTTTAGCATCTGCAGTTTCCTTGGTTCAGGAGTTTCTCAGCTTGCTCACCTCAAGTGGTTCCTCTGCAGAGGACCGCACATGCTTGCTCATGGGTGCTTTGTGCTTGCGGCCTACTTGGGGCTCTTTGAACAATGTCAATGATTGGAGAGAATGGGGTGAGAGCTGGCATAGAGGTGCTGTGGGTGCTCCCCAGCAGAACAGGAAGGAGAGGGCCGAGGTGCAGAGCTGGTATTTCCATAACTGGGTCAATTATTTTGTGATCAGCACATGTCTGAGGGGAAGGGCACATCTGTTATGCCATCCTGGCCCAGATCACCTGCTCCATGAGGAAAAATCCCACTTCCCTCTAGGTGTGGAGCTGGGGCTGGGGCGGGTAGGAGGCAGCATGTTCCCAGAGAGATTGAGGTTCCTCCTGGGGTTCTCCTCTGGCTCTGTGCCACCTTGCTAGCGTGCTTTGTGCCCCACCTGGTCACCTGCAAACAGCTCCTAGAGCCAATACCTGGGCAATCCCAGCAAGGTTCTGCACACCTTCCAAGAGGCAGGGGGGACTGGAGATGGAAGCCAGGCAAGCTTCTGGTTCCCAGGCTGAAGGTCAGTAGAAACAGTCCTCACATGAAAGAGGGATGAAAGGATGGTAGGAATTCAGTTGCTGATCCAAGAATGAGGAGATATTGGGGCTGGAGAACACATGGGCTGCATGTTAAGACTGCTTGGTATAGCCCCATTGTGTGTGTCACACACACACACACACACACACACACACACACACACACACACACTATCACCTCCTCTCTAGATTGACCTTTATCTGGCATGTAGTAGATACTTAGTCATTCTTTGTATGCTAAGTGGATAGCATGGATCAGCTCACTAAAGTATGGTTCTGTCATCTCTGGGACCCAGCAGGATGCCACACACAGTAGGCACTCAGCTAGGAGCCCAGAATTGCCTACAGAGAAAAGCCTTTTGAGGTGCAACCTAGTGAGGCCAGGTAGTCACCTGCTGTCTGGTAGAGGGACTCGGTGCATCCTGTCCCAAGACCCCAGTGAATCCCCAACTCCTGGATCATGGATTTGAACATCATTGGTCCTACCAATGAGGCTTCACAAGGAAGATTTGCTGCTGCTGAAGAGCCCTGGTTCTCTTCTAGTCCCTGGGATGGAGGGGGGCAGGGCATGCCTGGGCTTCATCTTTCTGGAAGGAGTCCAGCTATTTGTCTGCAGGGGCCTTGGGCTCTTCCTCCTGGACTGGGCTTCACCAGTCTCCTCTCCCTGCCTTGCTGCCTAGAGCTAGGGAAGGTGACATTCTGACACCAGCATCCTACTACAGGGATCTTAATCAGACCTCTCTGGGAAGAGACCCAGTGCCAAAGGCCAGCAGCTGGACATGTTCTCATCCATTCCCAGCCTATTCTGAGCTGCCCAAGGGTTCCTTTGGGACATTTTCTCTGGGAGGCACCACACCTCTCCAGGTCCCTGTGTGTTCTACTGGCAAATAGAGACCGCCATGCAAGCTTCCTCCCCAAGTTACTGAGAAGAAAGTACTAGAATAATAAACCCAGGGTTCCAGTGGGGTCCTTCCCTGACTGAAGAACCAAAGACTGAGTCTTTAACCTCGGTGCTCTCACCTAGACAGTGGGGAGAATGCTGGTCTCACTTACCTAGCAGCAGAGAGTAGAGACAGGAGACCATCAATAAACTATCGTGTGTCTACCTGGGTGAAAACTGACAGGTGCAATCGCTTTCTAGAAGCCAAATGATTTCAAGTCTTTGCTTCCTAAATCCTTACACCAAGATCATGTCTTTGGATGCCTGAGACTAGGCAAGATGTGTCCTTGGCTCAAGGTCACAGAACTAGAAAGTGGCAAACAGGATTGTGAGCCCAGGGTGCCTAACTCTTGAGTTCTCAAAATCCCAGTTGCTACTGTTGTCAGTGTTCATTTCAGATCTCAGAAGAATTCCTGAAGTGAGCCCACCATCCCATTTTATAATTTTATTTTCAAGTGTGTGTGTGTGTGTGTGTGTGTGTGTGTGTGTGTGTGTGTGCAGGTACCTGCAGAGGACAGAAGACGACATTGGATTCCCCTGGAACTGGAGTTACAGGTGATTGTGAGCTGCCTAAAATAGGTGCTGGGAACCAAACTCAAGTCCTCTGTAAGAGTAATACACTCTCTTGATTGCTGAGCCATCTCTCTGGACCCATCATCCCATCTTAAAGGTGAGAAAACTGAGGCCAAGAAAAAGAATGAGAAGTCTGGTTATAGATAAGCCACAAACATAAGGTTCTACAGCAGGTTCTAGGTGTTTAATTGGTTTTAATTGTCCAAAGAGAGAGAGACTGTTTTTAATGCCACCGTAATTTAGGCAAACTGAGGTAGGAAGAAAGCAGCTTGCTCAAGGTTACACAGCTCATTAGTTCTAGAGAGCCTAGTTCTAGAACTCTTGATCCAGAGCCACTTTGTAGCATTGCCTTCTTTCGAGGAAGGCTGGTCTGGCCCAACATCTGGGGACTCAGATGGACTTGCCTGTCATAGGACTACAATCTACAGGACTCAGGCAACACCAGGCAAGGCAGGGCACCATTGCTCAGGGAAATGGGCAAGGAGTAAGGCTGGCGGGCAAGCCCAGTCTGTGCAAAGATTATTAGCCCTCTGCCTCTGTAAAGAGAAGTTTATTCAACAAAATGCAGATGAGCTAAGAACACGTCCTGCTCTATGTGAGTCTTGTTGTAGCCTGTGCACATCTTGGGAGATGTGTGGATGAAAGGCGCCATATAAAATGCAATCAATTATGAATCACCATTACTGAATTAATCACATGTATGATTAATACGGTAATAATAATTAATGGGAGTATGATCTAGAGATTAGAGCTGAGAAGGGGCAGGGAGGAGCTGAATGCTTCTTGCAGTTGCTGCTGCTGCTGTCTGGAGGCATCACCTTGGGGAATGCCCTGGGAGTGAGCGGTGTTCTTCCTTCCCCTGCACCAACCTGAGCTGCAGAAGCAGGAGACTCTGGGATGTCTCAAAACCCCTAAATGGTCCTTGATGGGTTCCAGGCAGCTGCCACCAATTCACATCTATATCTCAACTGTTCAAGGTCAAAGGGACAAAGGGTTTCTTGAAGAATCCAAATTTTGGTTTGGCACACGGAATGCAGTGACTGTAGGCGTGGCCAGAACATGGAAAGGGCAGCTTTGGGTGATATGAGTTCCCTCCTTCTCTCTGTCTGTGCTGGGACTTGTCTTCTCTCCGAGATCCCCAGAGGGTGGGACCTCATCTATCACCTCTCACTGCAGAGCTAGGATCTTATTTTCCCATGTAACTTTATAATTTCCTGTTACTCCTTGATCCTTTGTTTACTTCCTGATTGCAAAGAATTTGGAAGACACTGGGAAATATCTGTAACAAAGCATGTAATTTTCCCCATCTCCCCTGTTTATGGATTGATATATATCTTCGGAGTCTTTGTATAGTCTCTCCCTATGTGTGTGACACAAACATATGCACGCACATATATGCTTAGACACAAATCTTTTTTAAAAAAATAAAGGCAGGTGTCATAATATCACTACATTACTCTGCAATGCTTTTCGATAACAGATTTTCACATCCACGATTCAAATCGCAGCAGCCCAGTGAAGGCAAAGTTCCACCAATGAAGGTGATTAGGCCTCTGGAGAAAGGGGAGCCATTGATGATTCTGGTGGGGGTGTTCATTAACACTTTTCTGCCCCTGGTGCTCAGCTGCGTTCTCTGCCAGTGAAAGGCCATTTGTCAGAAAGCACCTTAATGCAGTTTAGAAATGAACAGGGCCAGGCCACCTGGTCCCTACATGGCTGGAATCCTATTCATTCCTGGGCACTCTATTATCCTTTGAAAGAAATGCCTTCCCCTGGAGGTTGCTGTGGAAGGTGGCTGCTGGTTCAGGATGTCAGAGCAGGGACTGCACTCCCAGACCAATCCTTTTTCACACAGATGGGGAAACTGAGGCTAAGAGTAAGGAAGAGTTCTCCCCAAAGGCATGCACTGGGGAGTTAGGTGGGGAGCCAAGAAAATCCATGATCTCAGTTGTGCTCACTCTGACTTCCAGTGTGCTGTAATTTTAGTGGCAGGATCTGTGCATGCGTGGGTCACTGGCAGGACCAGCCCAGGGTCTCTTCATGGTGCTCAGAGGAACTGGGAATTAGAAGCATCCTCCTGCAAGCCTTGTTGGCTGATCCTGACAACATCCAGTCACTGTATCATGTAGCAGCAGGGTACTGCTGCGGATGGATAGCCCTGCCTGGGGGTGACAGCAGGCCAAAGGCCTACTGGGTCATCACTCACTCTGGGCAGAAGCCCCACAGTGTGCCCTTTGCTGCTGCCTGAGGCACAAATGCTTACAAACCAAGAAAGAGGCTGTGATCTGCCTCCTCCCTCCAAGGAGTTTCCTCCAGCTGGAGACATTGAGGCCAGACAGGGAGTTGATATGTGTTGGGGAGGGGAGCGCTGTCCTGCATCTGCTTTCTAGGACAGCTTAGTGGGGTGGCCCTCCTCTGAAACCCGAGGACATGTTCAAGTAGACACTCAGAAAAGGAAGGTCTTACCACTCACACTTGACAGATGGGGAAACTGAGGCTGTGAAGTGACTTGTGCCATACCATAACTTAACCATCAAGTCAGCCAATGGCCGAACACCAATGAAGAACCTGAGATCTACCTCTCAAGACAAAGTCTTCCTAAGTTGTGTGACCTTGGCCAGGTTATTTAAGATCGCTAAGCTCCAAGTTGACAGTTTGCTAACGGGGTGGTCTCACGGCTTCAGGAAGAACTAGAGACCAATACACACAAGCTGCTTTGGATGGAGCCTGACAGGAAAGGTGTCCAATAAATGTTTGATATTATTATCATTGTCATTGTTATTACCGATGATAATCTCTAATTCTGCATATTCTGCCTGCTTCATTCGTCACAAGATGTTCAAATATTAGTCAACAGAACAACCCTCTTTAGATTTATGGGGGGGATGCTGAGATCAGGGAAGGGTTAAAGTGGATGTGAGTGGTGGCAGTGGGGTGGGGCACTGAGGTACAAGCCTATCTTGCTCCTATTTCTGACACCCTCTGTGACCTTGGACCAGTCTCTCTCTCTCCCCCCCCCCTCTCATCTCATCTCCTTCCCCCCACCCACCAGGCCCTTTGTTCTGATGCATCCAAATGACATTGCTCTGTGTGAATGCTGCAGCAAGAACCCACCCCAAGGAAGCCAGGAGCACCTAAAGAGACCCACTAGCGCCCCTGGGAAGCCCAGGATGCACTCCTACAGCCCTGGAGGCAGCCGGGCAGGAAGCCTCCAGGGGGCTGAAGAGAGCACAGGGCTGCCCTAGCGCTGCCAACTGAGTGGCCTCTGCCCGGCCTCTGCAGGAGTCCTCCCACGTGGTCCTCCCAGGCCTGCCCCAGGGAGGCAGAGAGCTCCTGAGCAAGGGCCCTCTTGCCCCCCTACTCTGCGCTCCCTGCAGAGCTAGCTTGGCTTCCAGAGCTAGCAGGGCCCATCAGGCTGGAGGCGGCGATGTGTCAGCTGGTATTCAGGCTTTGGTTGTGCGCTCAGAGCGCTCCCCCTCCCCAGCTCCCCAAATCCACCCACCCACCCCTTTACCCACTGCTCAGGGCCTTCTGGGTGGCAGCGCTTCACACAGAGAGAAAGACAGAGACCGAGGAGCCAGCAACCTAGAGCCCTGGTTGTGGGGGGTGGGGTGGGGGCTGACTCACTTGGCCCCCTCCCTGGTGCCGATGGGGCAGCCCCCACACCCCTGGGCGCTGGCACAGAATCAGGTCCCACAGTTGGAAAGAAGGGAAATGCGGCTCTACTGTGCCTGACCCGAGACCGCTGAGGATGCACCCCGAGCTCAGGGACCGCTTGGTCCCGGGGCTGCCAGGAGATGTGTAGGCAGCGACCCCCAAAAGCAGGCTCACTCCGGCGGCCGCCTGGTAGGGCCACCCTGGCCACGGGCCCGCCGGGACGCCCCTGCAAGCCGCGCCCCTCCCCGGGCCGAGGTTCTTCCCCGGAGCATCGCAGTATTTCCTTCCTGCACCTTTAAGAAGACCGTTGCTCCGTGGTGGGATGGTGTGTTAAAGCCACACAGAGGAAGTTACGCAGCCCGGATCAGACCGGGAGATAAAAGCCCCGATGGTGACCGTGAGTGATGGCAAGAGGATTTAGCCTCAGCATTAACTTGGAGCGGAGTGCAGGGGGGCGGTGAGGCGCCCCGCCATCTGGCCGGCGCCTCGCCAGGGGGATGCTCGGGCGCTTGGACCAGCAACGGCAAAGCCCACCCGGGCCGGGGGCTGAGTGGGGCGCGCGTGCAGATCCTCCCCTGGCTACCCAGGGGCCCCCAAAAGTTTGCACTTGTTAGCAGCGATCTCCCGCTCGGCTCAGGGGGCAATGCGGGCGGCGCGCTTGACCCCCTCCCCTGGCCCGCGTCTCCCGGACGGCTGCGGGCAGGCCCCCTGGCGGCCCCAGGGTTCCCCAGCCCCGATCTGACCGCGGTCACCGCAGCGGCGGCGCGGGGCAGGAGTCCCCGGCTCTTAGCCCTGCGGCCCGGGAGGCCACCCAGCGCTCGCCAGAGGGTGGCGGTCTCCGACCTCTCGGGGCTCGCTCCGGGAAGCTGCTCCGAGCCGGGGTAAGGCGAGCGGGGAGTGCCGGGGCGGCGGGCGGGGACGGAGGCGCTGCAGCTTCACCCAGGGTACTTTCATTTTGAAAAGGCTTAGGTGACGGTGCTAGTTCTCCTGGGCCGGGGAATCACTCCAGGCTACCCAGCCGAGGCTAGGATGCAAAGTTATTTGGTGGCTGCTGCTACTAGCAGAAGGCTGGAGCCGCGGAAGAGGGGTGTGTGCGCGCGCCGAGTGCAGCGTCTTTAAGAAGTAGTGTAGCTCGTCTTCCCTCTGGGCTCCCTGCCACCCAGTCCATCTTTTTCCATCCTGTGCACCTGTGTGGGGAGGGGAAGGACCGTTACAAGAACGCTTGCTTACTTTTGTTTATGAAAAGTAAATTAACCCTTCTCCGCCGCCTTCCCCCCCCCCATTTTAAGTCGCCTCGGGGTTCTAAAGGCGCACAGAGAACTCTTGGCCAGGCAGGCTAGAAACTTCATTTGGTGCTGTGGAGGGGGTTGGCGGGTGGAGAGGGGGCTCCACCACGGTATGAAGTCGCACTCTAGAGGAAGCAGAGGCAGCGGGGAAGGCGGGAGCGGGAGTCCGCCCGTTTCGGAGTAAGTTGCGGGTACCGGCTGGGGGTAGCGGCGTCAGGGTCCTCGCGGAGCAGCAGGCGCCGGGCAAAAGAGTGCAAATAATTCCAAGGAGCTTTGCTCGGTGTCTTTTAATTAAGGGAGACGATATCAAATGAGGGGCCAGCCTGGATGCTGGCCTGGCCTTTATTAAAGGCGTGATTATTAATTGTGCCTGCGGTTTGCACCGAACTTCGGAAAAACAAAATGCAGCGGCGGTTTGTGCTCCGTGTGCAGTGCACGCCACTGTCTAAGCGCCCCAAGCTCAGCGCTGTCTTAGCCAGGCTCCTAGGAGTCTGCGGGTCGCAAGCTAGCCCCGCCCGTCCTCGGGGACCTACCCGCGGCGGCCTCAGCCACGCGCCCTAGAGCCTAGAGGTGCTCTGCCCCGCCCCCAAGAGCCCAACTTTTCGGGGCTCCCTATCCTCTGAGAGGGCGTAAGGGAGAAACCAGAGGTCTGGAGAAAGCTCCCTTCCCAGAGCTGGGGCCACCGGGACATCTGAACCCGGACGTGCACCAATGCAGCGGTGAGCTCGGGGCAGCCCAAGGCGGGGTGCGGTGGGGGTGGAGGGGAAGGTAATAGCGGGCCGTGGGGCTCCCCTTTCCTTCCCGATCCCTTCTGCGGCCTCCAAAGCAAGTTTCACACACCCTTTCTACCTTTTGTCCAGCCTGGGTGAAAGAATAAACCTTCCCCAGGTCCCTAGCCCACCCCCGATCCCCAGGGACCCTGCGTCCCGCAGAGACAAGTTTCCGACAAGGAGAGCGCGCAGCCGAGACTCCGGCAGGAGCCTGTTGGCAGCCCGGGCAGCTCCAAAAGGCGCTAATTCAATAAGACAGAGAAATCTGAGTTCAGAAATCCTGATAAAATCTAATTTTCGGGTTTTAATACCCAGGCTATCAGCCCCCCTCGGTTCCTGAGGACTCTTAAAAGAAAATAAAGCGCATTGATTCCATTTGTTTCAGAGAGCTGCAGTTTCTTAATAATATCAGGTGAAGATTTATTTTCCAAGGAGAAAACGATCCGCGAGGATGCAACCTCTTACTCTCAATTTCTCCCCTGCTGGCTCCTCGCTCCCTGATATCTACCTCGTTTTTCCGCGAACTCTTGCCTAGGTCCCCCGCCCCTTGTTTTCTTTTTGGCGAAAATCTACTATAATTTTCGAGTGCTGAGCTCACAGTACCCCCTCAATGCCAGCAACGCCCAAATGATTGACGGGCTGTAAACACATTTTCCCCTGGCAGATTTTGTTGTTGTTTTCTCCACCCCCATTTTCTAGGGAATGTGTGATGCTTAAGCCAACAAAACTACAAAGCAATTAATAGATTTGCGAGTTGTGCCGCTTGCTGCTCACTGGGACTCCGGCCTCGGGGCCTCGTTGCCTCCCCAGCCGGGCCACAATCCAGCGCTGTCCCAGTCAGGAGCAGCCGCTGGCCCTACAGATGAAGCCGGCAGCTGGGCCCGCCTTGCGAGCCGCAGCCAGGCTCCCTGGCCGTCCCCAGCCGTCAGGAGCGCCCTACCTGTTAGTGAACAGTCGGGAGCCGGCTGCTGGAAGAATTAATTAGGGGCATGCTGTTTTCTGGGCAGCTCAGAGCTTGGCTGGAAACATCCAAACCATTGCCGGGCCCGTGCTATTTTATTTTTACTACATTTTTCTCAGGATGAAAAAAAAATAGACGCTTGGTCACGTTCTTCCAGAGAGTTTTCTAGCAAGAAGCGAGCCCGGGCGGGGTCTAGAACAGGTTTCTATTTAAACGGTCGGTTGGAGGAGGTATGAAGTGTGGTCTGGCTGGGTTCTCATTCATCTGGATTAGGAGTCCTTCATCCCAAGAGGGGGCAGGGGCGGTCTTAACCTAGATGGATGAGGCCCATTGCAGCCTGAAGCAGAGTACTGACGGAGGGGCTTCCCCTGAGCAAGGCGCTCTCAGCGGTCAGGCTGGACCAAAATGCACCCCCTTGTCATTTGGGGGCAGGAATGTGCTTGTGTCTGGGTAACAGTGTTTCGTGCTTTGAGAGCCAGCAGCCTGACTCTCTGGTTGTCCTGTCCCCAGCCGTCAGGACAGTTAACTCCTCTGGGACTTTCAGTATACAATGGCTGACAAGGGCTTCAGGTGAGAGGCAGGCCACCATATGTGAGGTTTGGAGATTTAAATGCAGCAACTGTGAGCACTATAAACAGAATAATTAATAACATAGATATTATTTATTTATTTATTTGCTACATCCATTGCAATAACCTTTGCCCTATTGGCAAAGATCATTTTTGGCGGGGATCTCATGCTGGCGGAATCAGATTCATCCATGATGCAGCAAACGCCTAGGAATACACTAGAGTCTGAGAGTCATATGTTTCTAGATGCAGTACTCCTATTAGCTATATTTATTTTAGCTTTGAAATGATTACTGCGGGCTTAAAATAGCTGTTGCCCTCCTAAAGCGATTGCAAACTGTTGGCCTTGGTCAGAAACTTGACACAACAAAACACTTTGATTCCCGGGGAAACTCTACGCATCCCAGTTTCTGGCTGTTCATTCATTTAATTCATGGTCTCACATTGTGCTTGTGACTGGGTAGCGGACTGCTGGTGGCCTATTGGGCTGTAGCAGTAGGGGCAGTTTCCTCTGTTGGATGCTCATGGCCTGCATTAACAACCTGGACATTTTGACTGTTACCTAGTGTGTTACAGCAACCATTAAACCTTGGTTGGCCCTTGAGAATGGTTTAGAAAGCTCCTGATGCTCAAGAAGGGGCACTGAACAAACACCCTCACAAATGATGAGGAGGAACATTACCTTTTCAATAGCATGTCCGTCTTTAAACCTGTAACTCCGATATTAATTAAAAGCAAAACAGCCCAGCTTTCTCTGGAGACCTCACTAATGCAACCTATTTTGTGTGTGTGTCTGTGTGTGTGTGTGTGTGTGTGCACGCGTGCGCGCATTTTGCTAGAGAGCTTTTGTTCTTATATGTCTCTAACCCACCCCCTTTTAATTTGTTGCAGGTGTTGCTGCTAATGAACCCAGTCTCTCTCTTCTCCCTTTACAATGAATGCCTAAGCCAGAGCCCAGGTACCTGGATGGAGCTAGAGCTGAAGTCTCAGGAATTTCCCAATAAGTGGTCAATGGCTACTAGCCAAGGTCAGCTGGTCCCCATTCGTGTCTGTCCCCACCAAAGCAGAGGCAAATGGCCTCTCCTGTTAACACCTCAGTGCCTTTTTTATTTTCTAGTCTAGTCACACAATCGTTGTCACTTGCAGCCCATATGAAAAGAAATCTCTTTTATTGGTCTGAGATGCTAAGTCCAGTCCCAAAGAGGGGACTCGTTTCCAGCTACCATGTACACCTCCTGTTTATTTTATCTTCACCATGCAGGCTGGAGGGCTGCTATGCAGTCGTGTTGAGCGCATCACGTATTAAGGGCCCTTTAAAGACCTGGATTGATTGGAAGGACAAAAATTAAAAGCAATCTGATCCAGCCCCATGCCAGATCCCTTCGGATTGCCTCCTTATCCCATTTCCATCCACTGTCACAATTTGAGAGTCTGCCTGATTTGATCAGCTTCACCTCCAGGGGAGGTGTAATGCCAAGGTTAGGAGGACGCCAAGTTACAGGCAACTTTTTGATCTGCCCATCAGCAGCCTGAGAAACGCTGGCTCTGGATTTTCCGTATCGGCCATTTGGAAAACACAAGCTCCCACCGTTGGCAAACCCGCAGTGCTCAAGTCTGTGGTACATCCCAGTCGCCGTTGCCTGGTAGATGTGGCATTTCCATGCTGAAGCCCCAAGTCCCCCCTGACCCCACCATCACCTCTCCAGTGCCCCTCTGGGCCCCACCCAGTCTGACTGCACAGCCATGCTGCACCTGCTGGCCCTCTTCCTGCACTGCCTTCCGATGGCCTCTGGGGACTATGACATCTGCAAATCCTGGGTGACCACCGATGAGGGCCCCTCCTGGGAGTTCTATGCCTGCCAGCCCAAAGTGATGCGCCTGAAGGATTATGTCAAGGTGAAAGTGGAGCCCTCGGGCATCACGTGCGGAGACCCCCCTGAAAGGTTCTGCTCCCATGTAAGTCAGCCCTCTGCTTCTCTATTACTGAATGGGGGGGGGAATGTGTGCTGAGAAAGGCCCTTGGGTGGCTGAGCAGAACCAGAGGGCCTTGGTTCAAGACTAGCTCCAAGTCCCACCATAGAAAGGTGCCAGAGGCAAGTTGCCCTGAGGACCCTGGGGGTTGAGTGACATTTTGTGGGTGGAAGCAGTCTTGGCCAGCTGACCCTGGCATGTTTTCTTGCCAGGGATTGCACAGTTGTCATAGTTCCCTGTCTCAAAGCCAGCCCCTCCTCCTTTGCAGGAGGTCAGCATTTAGACCAGTGATCTGGGTACTATTTGCAAGGTTACACCCCTCCTGCATGGGTTCCCCCCTCCAGTGGTGCACCCTCCCAGCTTACACACCCCCTGCATGGGTTCCCCCTCCAGTGGTGCACCCTCCCAGCTTACACACCCCCCTGCATGGGTTCCCCCCTCCATTGGTGCACCCTCCCAACTTACACGCCCCCCCTGCATGGGTTCCCCCTCCAGTGGTGCACCCTCCCAGCTTACACACCCCCCTGCATGGGTTCACCCCTCTAGTGGTGTACCCTCCCAGCTTACACACCCCCCTGCATGGGTTCACCCCTCTAGTGGTGCACCCTCCCAGCTCGCCCAGTCCAGTAAGTGCAGAGCATCATGATGCCAGCTCATGCGAAGAACCGACTAGGCATCTCGCAGAAGACAGTTTCTTGGAGGCTTGGAAGGAATTCTTGAAGCAGGGGTGGGGGATCAGGCTGGATAGATGCAACCAGCACCCCAGCCAGTGCTGTCCCCTCGTCAAGAGGTCAAGAGGCAGGTGCTCAGGCCTGTCACCCAAACCCCTAGTTAGAGAAGAAGGGGTCTTGAAGCTAGCGAAGTTTCAGTGTTGAGGCAGTGGTAACAAGGGTGATGGTGACAGCAGAGTTTGACAAGAGCTCCAGGAATGTGGGGTTGAGAGCTAAAGCCCTGCTCTTCTATAGGGTTTTCCTCTGGGCTCCACCAGGCTGATTCTACCTTGGACAAAGTCAGAACATTTGAATGGCAATGTCGCTAGTGTCTCTCTGGGTTTCTGCTCTGTCAACTGTAGAATGGGTACATTAATAGAGTACGCTGGGAGGTGGTTTTAAGGGGTCAATGGCGCAAAGGATATGTGTTGTTCAAAATCAGACTGAACACAGAGAAGGTGTCCCAGATGTCTAGTCATTCTGGTCATACAGATAGGGAAACTGAGACAGAGGGGTTGGAGGCCCTTGGTCAAGGTCATCTGGCAGAAAGTGGTTAAACTACTGAATTAAGCCGAACCTCCAGCACACAGCAGGTCTGTTCCTGGTGGGGGCTGGGCAGAGCTCCCTCCTGGAGCTAGCAGGAGGGGTTCAGTGTCCCCTCTGAAGGCGGCTGGTGCCTCTGAGTGTCCTTGGGGAAAGCTGAGCTTATTGCACAGTCAACCTGCTGTCCCCAGCCCAGGCTCCTGAAAATGCCTAAGTCCCTTGGGGTGGCTTCAATCATAGGGCAGAGCAGCTAGCCCAAGAAGGTAGATTCCCACTTGTCAATGGTGATAAGGCTGTCACTGTGGGTGGTGGCTGGGCCTGGGCCAGCTTGGAGAAGAGAAGGGAGGGAGGAAGGGAGGGAAGGAAGAAGAGAGAAGACAGCTCAGGGCTGGGAGCCAAGACTGGCTTGTGTGTGGACATTGTTGAGCACCAAAAGACCACGCTGGCTTAAGATAGGCAAAGGGCCCAGGACCCTGAAAGTCAAGGCTGAGGCCATAGTGAAGCCCATTCTGAGTCCACATTGCAGCTCCCATGGGAATGGCTCCAACCACACATTTGCTAGGCAGAGTCTCAACAGGATTTTGTCTTTTAAATATTAATCATTGCCAGGGTTTTGGGGCAGTTCACAGAACAGGCTTCTACTCAAGGGCATAAGGGCTACAGATGTCTACCAGAGGCAAGTCCAGGGCTCTGTCCTGGCTGGTGATCCCTTCAGGTCTTGATGTTGGTTAAGCTCTGGGGTCTGGATGGGGAGAGCAACCAGTGTGGCTGAGAACTCGGCATCTTAGCACTTGTCTGAATGACGTCAGTGTCCCATGACAGGCAGATACAACTTTGACTTTGATTACAAATGTGAGACCAAGGCGAACGGAAAGCCGTAGGGGTAGGCAGAGAAGAGCCCTCTGAAGGTGCTGGCTTCTGCAGGGAGGTGGCCATCACACCCAGTCTGTATGAGAAACCCAGGACTGCTTTTTACTGAGGCCCTTCCTGTGAGGATCCAGGGCAGGCCACAGGCACGTGTCGTTGAACCATTTTGAGGGCACCCCGAGGTAAACCCCAGTCTAATCCCTTTTTAAGGATTAGAAAGATTGCCTAAGTCCTGCCAAGGTCAAGAAGCTCAGCAGGCCAGGCAGAAACTCATCTGTGGGCAAAGCACACGCTCACCCACCAGGGTGCCTGACTTCCCTCTCTGACCTCGCGGAGCCTGGGTTTCCTTCCTGTTTTGGTAAAAGGGATCACGTAGGTGTGTCTCTGTGCTGGCAGGGAGACAGCTGGGCCAGGGAGCATGTGGGAGTGCTGGAGTGCTGGAGTGTGTGATGGCCGTAATTATCTTACGTCAACCATTGTTATTACTCCCGCAGCGGCTTCCTGGGTTTCTCTGCTTCCCTGGAGCACTTTGCTTCGCTCCAGCCTTGACCACATCACAGTCTGCATTTCTCTCTAGTCTACAGGCCAGGCGGTAGGTAGTAGAGGAACTCACAGGGACTGTAAATGTCCTCAGCCAGAGCAGGTGTGGCTAACTAGCCACCAGAGGGCACCCTGGTGGCAGCCAGACCACCCAGTGCCCTCTTGGTCTTCTAAGCCAGGGCCAGCTCATCCATGCTCTCTGGCAATCGTGCTGCTAACAGGTGCGGGCCTGCCTGAACCAGCACCCAGACAACCAGAGCATGAACCCTGGAACAGCCCGAGAGTACAAGAGGGGACAAAGGAGCAGTTGCCCTTTTCAGTCCCAGGGTGCAGCCCCTGCTCTCTCAGGTTCCCGTCCTTCAGCAAGGCCACTGGAGAACTGAATTGTAAATTCCAGCCTGGTGAGGAAGGGGAGGGGAATAAAAGACAAGATAAATGAATAAATAAAAACCTATTGGCTCTAAATGCAGGAGGAAAATGAATAGGGATGAGCTTTCCGCAGAGGGCAAAATTTCAATGAGAGCTGCAGGTCAGAGGCAGCCCCTGGAGGGGAGAGGAGAGGAGGCCAGCAGCAAAGGACTCTTCAGCTTTTCACAGGGTGGGCAGCCTTGGCTTCTTGGACCCCTCTGCCATGAGGTAAGCACACTGGAGCCTGGATGGGCCAGTGTCTAGCGCCTCCTGCCTGCAGCCTGCACCCCTTTCTCTGTGCCAAAGGGACAGAACCTTAGGGCAGTGAGGAGTGAAGGAGGGGAGGCTGAGTGTGCCCAGCCTTCCTGCAGCCTCTTTACTGCAGTGTGAGCCCTGGACCCCAGCCTCAGCCTGCCTGAAATGCAGATTCCAGGCCCTGCCCCAGACCTAACTGTAAGGCATGAAGACATGGGCAGGGTTTGACCCATACGGGGAAGGTTACTGTAAGACTCTGGAGTCTTGCAGTTTCCTTGAGATCGTTATGGCTTTGAGTGTTGATCACTGCCCAGGGAAGAAAGAGAGCAAAAGGGACCCTGGGGTCCCAAGAGAAAGGTCAGGCACTGACTTCACTCAACTTGAACCCTTGAAAAGCAGGGTGGATTTTGCCAAGGCTGGAGTCTGTGCTTCACTCTGTGTGACTGACTTTCAGTGGCTGCTTCCAGAAAGTGGCAGAGACCTGTGTTGCTGAGACTCCCATCTTGGCATTACTCCTCTGGACTCCATGATCTGGAATAAGCCATTCAAATTCTCTACACTATGGGTGTGGCTCTCTACACTGGGCTGTGGGTGTGGCTCTCTACACTGGGCTGTGGGTGTGGCTCTCTACACTGG
>PVIU01003532.1:71426-109455 GCA_004026605.1 Ondatra zibethicus | reverse complement strand
TCAGAAGTTCAAGGTCATTATTAACTGCGTAGAAAGTTCAAGGCCAGCCTGAGCTCCAGGAGAACTTGTCTCCACAGCTGGTGCTGGAGTGGGTGGTGGGGCTGGAGGGCTGGCTCTGCAGTTAAGAACACGGGCTGCGTTTGCAGAGCGCCTACATGGTGGCTCACAATCATCTGTAACTCTAGTTCCAGGGGATCTGATACCCCTTTCTGGTTCCCACAGGCATTGCACACAGGTGGTACCCAGACATACATGCTGGCAAAATACTCATACACAAAAAATACAATAATTTTTAACTAAAATAAACCAAACAGTTGGGTTTAGTGGCACATGTTTTTAATCCCAGCACTAAGAAGGCAGAGTAAACCTTTGAGTTCCAGGTCAGGCTGGTCTTCATAGTGAATTCCAGATTAGCCAGTATTAGAAAATGAGACCCTATCTCAAAAATTGAGAGGGGACATTCTCTCTGTTTCTCTATAAGAGTTTGCCTTGTCCACTCCATTATCTGAAGAAGGAAGCAAGAGCTTAGTCAGAATGAGATCTGACCATTAGCCTGTAGCTAGTCTCCCACACCTGGGATTTTCCATGTCGACATGTATGAACATCAAATGTGTCTAACAAGTCTCCAAGGAGATGAGAGTTTGCAGTCCCATGCCATGTGACCTTCAGCATGAGATGTAACCTTGTGTCCTCAGGTTGGGACTAGTAGGAGACCACAGTCAGGACATTGTCACCAGTGCAGCTCTGATGCGGGTGCTTGGCTCGTAGGGCTCTAAGCAGAGTGCCACCCTCTCGTCTAAGACTCATCTGATGCACAACTCGATGGATGGTAGAGGGATGCCATGGTCCAGGAAGGCTTCTCGGAGGAGAAGGGATAAATGCTGAGCTTTGAGGGCAACTAGAAACCCTCACTTTTCCATACTCCCCATGGCTGTGGGATCAACCTCGAGTTAAAACCAAGAGTTTGCCCAACTCTGCTTAACTCAGTCACAATGTCTTGGAGTTGCCAGGACTAGTCTTTAGCTACAGCCACGGGCTCTCTAGGACAAGAATAGAGTCTGGGGGGTTGTCTTGTTGCACAGAGAGGTCTCCTGCTGGAGACAGAGAGGAGAGGATGGAACTGTATTGCCACCCAATGCCAGACCCATGGAGGTCACTGGTGCGTCTGACGTTTCTGGTAGGAAGCAATTGGGTTCAGACACCTGAGGAGAGCAACAGCAACTGCAAAGTAGTGCAGACACAAAAGGACCTAGAAGAGACATCTCCCTGGAGTCCCAATGACTTAGAAACCCTGGATCTACTACCTTTAGGCTCGGCTTTCTTTCTGTCCGTGTCCCAATTTTATTTTTATCTACTTCGTTTTGGAGACAGAGTCCCTCGAACTTGCTATGTAACTGAGGATCAACTTGAACGTCTGATCCTCCTGCCTCCACCTCACAAGTGCTGGGTTACAGGCATGAACCACCACATCCAATTTATGCCATGCTGGGAATCAAACCCAGAGCATTGTGCCTGCTAAGTGAGCACTCTACGAACTCAGTCAAGTCCCCAACCCCTACCCTGGTTTTCAGGAATTTCCTTTTGGGTTGGGTGGTAGTGGTGTGCACTTTTGATCCCAGTACTTGGGAGGCAGAAACAGGCAGATCTTTGTGAGTTCGAGGCCAGCCTGGTCTACAGAGCGAGTTCCAGGACAGGCTCCATAGCTACTGGGAAGCCCAGTTTCAAAAAAATATTTTTTTTCTTTGTGGTATTATGGATTTAGGTGAGACAGGCAATTGGTGGACAGACAGGCAGATACTCAGGTTCTCCTATGCTGGCTTTGAGACTGACCCCCTTCTAGGCTGTGGAAATTGGGATAAGTCCTGTGACTCCAAGCTCTTGCTTTCTCACCTGGAAATAGGGGTGATGCTTTCAGGCTTCCAAGGGCATTTCTAGGAATGAGGTGAAGCAAGGTGTGAGACGCAGTATCAAAGTCACGCCCAGCAAAGGGATGTTTCCACTCTAGAGCTAGCCAGAAAAGCAAACGGAACACACACAAAGAGACAGTGGGGAAAAGGTGACCCAGCAGTCAACATGCATGACAAGGCTAAAGGGGCAGGAATCAGAGATGGAAAGCCTGGAAGGTTCCAGAGAGGCACAGAGGGCAGTGGAGAGGGGCACACTCCCTGCTGCTGTTCCTTGGTGAGACCTAGAAACAGGGAGCCAGACCACATGCTCACCTCTATTCCCCGTGTTCACTTCTGTACCATGTGCTCACGTCTGTACCACGTGCTCACCTCTACACCACGTGTTCACCTCTACACCACGTGTTCACCTCTACACCACGTGTTCACCTCTACACCACGTGTTCGCCTCTACACCACGTGCTCGCCTCTGCACCACGTGTTCGCCTCTATACCACATGCTCACCTCTACACCACATGCTCACCTCTACACCACATGTTCACCTCTACACCACGTGCTCACCTCTACACCACGTGCTCACCTCTACACCACATGCTCACCTCTACACCAAGTGCTCGCCTCTACACCACGTGTTCACCTCTGCATCACGTGCTCACCTCTATACCACGTGCTCACCTCTGCACCACGTGCTCACCTCTACACCACATGCTCACCTCTACACCACGTGCTCACCTCTGCACCATGTGCTCACTCTATACCACATGCTCACCTCTACATCACATATTTGCCTCTACACCACATGTTCACCTCTACACCACACACTCACATCTGCACCACGTGCTCACCTCTGTACTCTCTGGTTAGTTTCTCCTAATGTGTCTTTTAGACGGGATGTTGGTTGACTCTCGAGGGAGGGTCAGTGGGTAGGTAGGTGGGTGTGCCATGTTTCTCTCCAGCCCCTCTGAGCTCTCCAGGTTTCCGTCTGCTCCTCTCCCCCAATCAGCCAGGACTGTTCCAACCCAGGTGCTGCTGTAGAGTCAATAGTCCAACCACTCAGGGCAAAGTGATTGTCTGGCTGCTACCATCCCTCTAGTCCTGTTCACAAGTCCCTGAGACTCACCTCATCCCTAGCTAAGTTCCTGGTGGAGTCCAAGCCCAGCCCTGGGGGCACCGGGCACTACCCCTAGTCCTCCATCTACCCATTCACACCCTGGATTTGCTCTCATACCATGACACATGATAGGAGACATGGGACACACCTGGAGGTCACCTGTGCCAGCTGAGGACTGGAGCTTCTCGTAGACGGTTGCCAGGGTTAATGAGCTCACTTCCTGGCTCGCCTAGATGAGCTCTCACCAACTGCCACCTTTGTCACCAGAGGTAATCTCTCAGAGCTGGAGAAAGAGCTCTCATGATCATTCCTGCACGCGATGGTTCTTCTGTGGCAGTATCATGAGGATGTAAGATTGTGCTGAGGCAGGGTAGGGTGGTGTAGGAACATCTATGATTACTGAAGTTGGCACCTTTGATGATCCTTGAAGTAGGATTCTAGGAATGCACCCTTCCTTTGCCATATACTGGCCCATCTCTCCAGGAACCAGACATAGTGTGGCTACTACCACACTTGACGTATGTAACCTTGTCATCCTCCCCATAAGATTGTCACACAGATGAGGACAGAAATGGTTAGGAGAGGTGAAGACACTTATCCCAAGTTACACAGCCAAAGCCAGGATCCCCCTCAGAGCCTTGCCCACTGTTTCCCCTAAGCCTTCTTCTATAGCCCAGGTCTGAATGGCTGTGTGACAGTGGGCAGCTATAGAGAAACCTAGCTGGTAGGAAGGGGCTGAAGTTGAACTCCCAGTTGGAAAACCAGATCTAAATCCTGGCAGGAGTGTTTGCGTGTGTGTATTTGCGTGCATGCGTGTGTGTGTGTGTGTGTGTGTGTGTGTGTGTGTGTGTGTGTGTGTGTGTGCAGAATGGCCTTCCTATGGAGAAGATCCAGTGTCGTTTGTCTTTCATCTCAGGGGACCCTTCAGACCTCTCAGTCCCCATTCCATCTCCCTCCTGCTGCCAAGTCATTTGTCCCCTTGACTGGAAGCACTGCCCTGGGAAATAAGTGGAAATGAACCAAGACCCTGTCCGTGCCCCCACCAGGCGCACTGTCAGTTTCTAGGCGAAGGTGACGAGGAGGCTGGGAGAGGCATCTGCTGGAGAGGCTTAAGTTTCTTAGAGAGTACCCTCCCTCTGGGGGACCAAGAAGCGGTTGGCAACAGGAGGGGAAGTCAGTGGTGCTGGAGGGACGAAGTGCACCCCAGTCCAGAACCTTTACCAACAACTGTGTGGCAGACACTATGTTTGCCAGCTCCTCTGTGACAGCTGGGCAACCTTTGCACCTTCCCCAAAGGAGAAAGAATACATGAGGGATTCGAGTGTGGACCTCTGAGTTCCCTGCCCTCCTCATTTCTGCACCCTGCTTACTGTGGAGAGCAAAGAGCAGAACCCACCCAGGCACCTGGAATGACCTGAGGGATCCCAAAGGCAGAAACCAACTCCTGTCTCAGCAGCAAAGTCCCAGGACAGGGGCTCCTGACTTACAGGGGCTCCCAGGAGAGGGGCTCCTGACTTACAGGGGCTCCCAGGTCAGGGGCTCCTGACTTACAGGGGCTCCCAGGGCAGGGGCTCCTGACTTACAGGGGCCGCAACACCCTGTGAGAGCCCTATAGTGCTTTCCGGAACAGGATCTGGGCCTGCGTGCAAACGTTCGTGTGTACACATACAAACACAAGGTTGCAAACCTTATGCATACTTCCCAGACAGCCCAAGTTCACCTCGACCCTGGTGGCCAATGGTACAACCCAAGAGAGTTCTGTTTACAGGAGCCTTTAACCGCAGAGAAGTCGGGATGTTTCTTCTTGCCATGTTACACCCTCCATCAACAGCCACATTTACTGAACGTCTAGTGTATACTTAAGCTAGTTCAACTGAATCCACCCAGAAAACACAGTAGAATTTATATTAATACCCTATTTTAAATATAAGCAATCTTGGAGTCAGAGAGCTTAAGCCTCTTGCCCAAGATCACACTGCTTCTAGTGCGCTGGGCTGCCTGGACCTTAGTGTCTACCCAGACTACAGGGCTGTTGAGAGTCTCTGAGTATCTCAGGAGAGGGAAATGGAGGGAGCTATCATCTGTGTGTGTTCACGCATGCATGCTGGGTGAGCAGAGCCCCCATCAGCCCTGGAGGAAGGAGGCTGAGGAGGAGAGATGCTATGTTTTCCCGCCCACTGCTCTTTGAGCTGAGATGGAGCCTGCTAATCCACTTATTTGATAACTCACTTGCTCCACATCTATTTGGAAGCATGCAATCTCCCACGCACCAGCTCCATTGAAGGCGAGGTGGCTTTGCTTATTCCTCTAAACCTGGAACCTGATCTGTCTTTCTGGGGATGGAGTGATGAAACCATACCTGCCAGTGGACAGTAATGGACCTAAAAATAGAGGGTACAGGGAGTGGCGGGCAAGAAAGGGTGCTCCAGGCCTGACTGTCTGGCAATGGGCAATCCTGCCTGCCTACTCATCTGCTCACTCAGTGCTTGGGATCCTCTCGGCCTAGGGAGAGGTATGAGAATGAGAAGAGTGGGGAGACTGTCCCCATGATGCCACTGCCCACTATTCCAGGTCTGGGGCAGTGTCCTTGCCCTTGGCACTCTGGAACTTCCTGAAGAGTCATAAGCTGTCCATTGCCCTGGAAAGTCCCAGAGGTCTGTGAAGTGGGTGTGGATATCCTCGGGTCCTAATGGGAGGGGCACCCCCCACTGTGGGGTGGGTGAGAGTGTCTGTGTTCTTCTCCTTTGGTCCCTCATCCCCTTACTCCAATGATATGTGGGTAGCAGTGACCAGAACATGATCAGGCAAGGACCAGGAGGCAGCCCTCTTCACTGCCCCAGATGCTCTGCTCACTGGGACTTCTCAATGCACTATGTGGGGGCCCCTGGAGAGCTTGTCACAACCCCCATGCCCATGTATAGCCAATCATACAATACTGGGAGAGCCCCCATCCAGGTTTGTAAAAATTCTACAAATGAGCTCTATGCTGGCAAGTTTGAGAACCACTGATAGATGAAGTCGTCCCTGAGGCTGGCCTGTATCCTTCCAGCTTTGGGCATCTGGCTTTCTTTAATTCAGAGACCAGAGCAGCAAAGAACCCATGTCTGCCGTGGCTCTCAAAGGCCTTCCTCCCGTCTGAGTTGTAGACACCCCTGCCAGCTTTGGGGGCTGGATTCTGACTCCCAGTCTTAGAGAGTGCTTCCCAGCCTCTCATTCTTCACACTTTGGTTCCTCCTGCCTCTTCCAAGGAGCCTTGCCTTCCAGGAGCTGCCAACTGTCCACTGACTTCTGGTTCTTGCCTTCCCTCTGGCCTTATCTCCTATAAGCCCCAGCTAGCCCCAAGACCAGCATATATGGCAACTCACCATTCCCTGTAGCACTGTGCATGCCATCATGGCTTTGTCCTTTGTCTACCCCTCCCCCCCTCAGGCACTCTCTGTCCCAGACATCTCTCCTGCAGGACTTGGTGCTAGAACATACATGAGATCAACTCATAGGCAATTTCCCTGGTGCCTCTACTAGGGATCCGCATGCCTGAGTTAGCAAAAGTGTGATGTTGAACAAGTCCCTGGCCCCTGTAAAATGAGAGTGACAGCCGATGGCCTCATAGTCAGTCCAGGTCTGATCAACCGTGCCAGTCTCCCAAACCCAGCCGCTTGCCTGAGTCATCACTGTAAGGCCTTCCTTGATTGGTGATTGGTGTAATTGGTGTATTAGTTGCTTTTTTTTTTTTCTGTGAGAAAATAACTGACAAAAGACAGCTTGTGGAACCAATCCGTCATGGCTGGGCCATGGTAGCAAAAGTGTGAAACAGTTGCTCAGAGTCAGGAGCAAAGAGAGATGAATGGAGATGCTCAGTCCACTTGCCCACTCCACAGCTGGGACCAAAGTTCATGGGGTGGTGGATGAAGAGCATGGAGCTTCCTTCTTTAGTTGAACCTCTCTGGAAACACAGATATGCTCAGAGGTGTGTCTCCTAGGTGATTTCAAATCCTCAAAGGCAATGATGGAGATTAACTCTCACCGCTGGTTAGTTGGTTGGATGACTAATTGGTTTGTTGGTTAGTTGGCTAACTGATTGATTAGTTGGCTAATTGGTTTGTTGGTTAGCTGGTTAGTTGATTAATTGGTTTGCTGGATATCTGGTTGGTTGGTTAGTTGGTTTGCTGGTTAGCTGGTTGTCTGGTTAATTAATTGGCTAGTTGGTTAGTTAGTTGTTTTGTTGCTTGGTTTGCTTCAGCTCTGGAGTAGATCTCTGAACTTAAGACCCATAAACATTGTTGCATATCCCTTCCTTTTGTCCTAATGGACAAAGTCTGAAGCTGCTTCTCCGGAGTGACATCATTCAAATAACTGACAAGTAGCTAACAAATGACTAAAAGAATAAATCTGCACCTTCTGGCCCAGTTTCACCACTCCCGGCCCCACTTGAGGATTCACCTACAGAGCGGGGAGCTGTCCAGGTACACCCCACCTTGTGGCTTCCTACCTGTTCCTCTGCCACACCTTTTAACTCCCCCAAAGAACAGTAGAAAACCACCCGTGGCTCTTTGCAGGGACCACCCTAATCTGCGTGGGTGTTGTGTCACTCCTAAGACTTTATTCTGGCTGCTGAGGACCCAGAGAGGGGACCCACTGAAGAGGCTCTTGCTCTGCAAACCTGAGCACATCGCATGTGCCACTCCTGTCTTACGAGGGCACCCTGAGGAGATCACAGACTCGTTGTTAATCAAAGATGTCACTCTGTGTGCACAAATAGGCAGCTGGGACACAGCCAGGGAGGTGTCCTAGGGAGGGGTGCTCATTCAGACACCTGCCACTGGGTGGCGACTTCGGATAGAGGTGCCTGCATGAGAGGTAGGTTGAGGATGGGTTGAGCTGGTGAGCATGAGGAACTCCCTCAGAACGCTGTGCACTTCTCATCCAAGTGCCTGTGATCCTGGCCATGGGGAGGAAGAGCTAGGCTCACCGGCCAGACATAGGGCTCACCGGCCAGGTATTCTATACTATTTGACAAACTCAAGGCCAATGAGAGTCTGTCTAAAAAAAAAAAAATGTGGAAGGTGCCTGAAGAACGGCACCCAAGCAAGGTAGGTGACCTCTAACCTACATATATACAAGTGTGCATGAACGAACGCGCGCACACACACACACTACCACTGCCACCACCACATGTACATACCCATAAACACACACAAGACATACTCACCTTCCCCCACCTCCAGAGGAAGCAGAGACTGGCTAGAGGGGGGCTGGGGAATAGAGAGGGAGTAGCTGTGTTGGGGAAAATGGGCAGGACTAGGATCCAAAGCTTAGGCTTGGGGGACTCCAGGTGCTATACCATCCACTTCATCATTCTATACAGGTACCTGGAGTCAGATTGAGGATGGGTTGAGAAGAAGAGACCGAGGGGTTGGTGGTGTCTCCTGTGGGGACAGAACAGGGTCTGGGACAGAGTTACCAGTTAGTGGTGATAAAAGTATATTACCTTGCCCTTTGGCTGGGTCTGTCCCAGGCCCCAGCTCACTCTTCAGCAAGCAAGCCCAGGGCAGCTGCCACCAGCAGATGGAATGATCAGGGCTCTAAAAGCCCAGGGGGATATGTGGAGGGGCCATGCTGCGCTGCCCTGGCCCCACCCCGCACTGGATTCCTCGCAGCCTGCCTTTTCCCCTCGTGATGAAATATTCATGTCAGCAGAGTAGGACCTCTCTGGGAAGGCTGCCTGTGTCTAGCTTACGCCTTGCACAGGCTTTTAAAGAACAGGACGCTTTTCCTACCCTCTAAGCATTTTCTGAGCCTCCAATCAATAATGCACTTTACCAGTGGCTTCCTCTTCTCCAAGCCCTACCTCCACCCCATCCCTTCCTCTCTATTCCTTTCTCCCTTTCCACCTCCCAACCCTCCTCCTTTCCTTTCATTTACTTGTTAAGGAAATTAAGTAAAAATATTGAACCATTCAGGTGGTAGGTGCAGCCCCTAATGGGGAGTGAGGTGCGTGGGGAGGGCAAGCTACCCAGAGTGTGTGCTTAGAGATGGGGTGTGCAGATGCCACAGGTGGGGGACAACTGGACAAAAGCACCCAAGAGCTGGAGGGAAGCCGTTGATCCGGCTGAGCTCCTGGTGAAGAAGGGGGCAGTCTTGGACCTGGGTTTGTATCAGTTGGTAGAGAGGAAGCCTAAGATGCACAGGACCCCCGGATTCAGTGCCCTGCATCACGTGCACTGGGTGCACTGGCATACACCTGTCACCCAGCACTCAGAGGTAGCGAGCAGAGGATCAGGAATCAGAGGTCAACCTCAGCTATATAGGGTATCTGAGGCCAGGTGCAATAGGCAAAACCCATCTAAGGAAAAGTCGGAAGGGGCAGACTTGGTTTCATGAGGCCCCTCTCACCTTCACCTAATGAACTGGAAGATTTTGGTGGCCTAATGAGATAAAACCAGACCATGAAAGGGGTCCTGGAACAGGCAGTGTGGAGCATGCGCCAAAATAGACAGCCAAAGTCTCTAAAAACAGAGCAGTTCAGTTTGGGACGCCTGCCTTTTCGTGGTAGTGAGCACCCTGTGTCAAGATGTATGCAAATGTAGAGGAATCGTCCTCTTCCAAGGCAGGGGCCCACACATGTCTGCTCGGTAGGTGGTACACCGAGGGCCTGGAGCGCAGTCATTGCGTGTGGGGGCCATAAGGCTGGGTGCCAGACACGCTTCAGAACTGGGAAAGAGTTTCCCACCCCAAACATTCCTGGAAGTCTGGCTGTGGGAAGAATTCACATATGCCCAGGGCAAAGCAGAATGGAGCCTTTTTTTTTTAAGACAATTTTGAGTTCTTGGAGAGATTAACCCTCATGTAGTCATGCCTTGGCAAAGCCCTCACCCCGACTCCCTGTGGTTGCTCTGTTGATGGAGGAAACCAATCATACTGGGGCTGTGTTCCTGGAGGCAGTGTGAGTCTGAGCAGGGCCTGGCTTGCCACCTTGAGCCATCTCCTGGATATCTTGGCCACATACACAAGCTGGTGTGCCGAGGTCCTCTGAGGGGCTGAAAAAGATGCTAAAACCAGCATCCCCAAACAGACCAAAGGTCTTGGGGTTGACATTTCCTCCGTTGCTGCTTGGGCCCACAGCCCTACCCCGATACAACTCTCATGACACAGGTGTTAAGAGACCTGGCTTGTGTGCTCAATGCGGCTGCATAAAGCAACTGCTGGGGGGTGTCATATAAGGTGGGGCGTTCTGGTCCCTGCTCTTTTGAACTGAATGCTCTTGCATATAGGAGGTTCTGGAAGTAAGGCGATGGTGGGCAGGTTTGAAATGAAAGGCCTTCAGGTGTCTTCCTCCAAAGCTGCTCTACATGGTAAAGGACCAAGAAGTGTCTTTGCTGACTTGGGCTAAAGCCATGACAGGCTTGAGTGGTAGCTTAAGACTCAGCATCCAAAGTAGCCCTCTGCCTAGCACCTCACTGAGTCTGAGCCTAGGAGAAGAGGATGACTACTAGGGCTCTGGATGACGCTCTGCTAGGATGAAGGATGGAAGACCAGGCCAAGCTTGGGCAGCCTGTCCTCCCCTGCCTACAATAATTGTTTGCGCATAGGAGAATTGTCCCCACCGAACAAGTCTCCCTGGACGGCTGCCGCTCTGAGTGGGTTTCTGCTGATTTGTGAGAGTGAAGCAGGTGACCTTGCTGTCGGCTGGGGCAGAGGAAGAAGAGGGGAGTAATCAATGAACCCACAGAACGATACAGAGAGCTAGCTGGAGAGAGGAGCTCAGGGAAGGAGGAGGGAGTTAGGGACGCAGGGCAGCCCGAATTAGGACCAGCAGCGAACACAGTCTCCGTTTCCGCCTTGTTAATAATTCATCCTACTGCAACTTTTCTTACCAAGAAATAGGAAATAATTTGTTAGGGCGAATTCCCCCAGGACTTGGCTTTCTCCCGGCCACTGAGGGGGAGGGGGCGTGGCTCTGTTCCCTTCATCCCTAGCTGCTAGATGAAGGAGGATTATGAGGAATTTGAGACTTTAAGATAGTGATGGCACAGCTGGTCCATCCACTCCCGCTCTGTCGTTTCCCGAATAGGGAAACTGAGGTATAGACAGATCCAGGCACGACCCAAGGTTATATGTCACTGGTGTTAGGGTCAATGCACCCAAGAAGTCAACGTGCTTATTGACTTTCAGCCTGTCCAGACTAGGACCAGTTCTCCTCAGGTCCAGGGAGAGGGAAAGGCTGGCTGCCTTGGTTGTCTTCCGGATTCTCTACCTTCACTTCACCCCTAAGTCCCAAGACTGTAAAGATGGAAGGTGATGTTGTGTCCCCCCTCATCTCAGCACACTATACCCTGGGCTATTCCTTGGGAGTCTCCTGCCTCCCACCTCGGACACAGAAGCCATCTCCAGCCCCACCCCCACCCCCGCTCAGTGAGGCTGACGCTCAGCAGCCAAGTTCAAAAAGAATCTGTCAGCTGCTGAACTGCTCAGGGCCTGCCCACACACCCGGGTGGCAAAGACACCCTGGGTGGGGGTGTGAGGCATGGGCTGGGGGTGGTTATGTCCTTTTCCTCTTGAGTAAATGGCAGTTTCCTGCCTTGTCTTAGAGTTAGGTATTAGGCATTGGAGATTCTGTCCCCTAGGACACAGAAGGGAAATTGTGCTCCGAGGTTGGGACAGGTGTGTACAAGATTGCCCAGCAATTGTTTTCTTTTCTGCATCCAGCATTCCTGAGTGCATATTACACAAGCACTCATCTTGTGGTACCCAGACAGGGTCTCACTGTGTCGTCCTGGCTGGCCTGGAATTCCCTGTGTAGACCAGGCTGGCCTCGAACTCACAGAGACCCACCTGCCTCTGCCTCCTGAGTGCTGGGATTAAAGGCGTTCACCACCACTGCCTGACTTGAATCTGTATATTCTTAAAAATAATTTAAATTCTGGCTGGTGGGTGGTGGTGGTGCACACCTTTAATCCCAGCACTCAGGAGGCAGAGGCAGGTGGATCTCTGTAAGTCTGAGGCCAGCCAGGTCTACAGAGTGAGTTCCAGGACAGCCAAGGCTACACAGTGAAACCCTGTCTCAAAAAAAAAACCCAAAATAATCATAATAATAATTTAAAGTTTTATTTATTTTATTATTATGGTGCATGTGGGCACATGATATGGGACATGTGTCCCACGGTGAGGTCAGAGGATAACTGTGGGGTCAGTTCTCTCTCTCTGCCTTTGTGGGGGTTCTAGAGCTTGACCTCAGCTGGTCTGTCAGGCTTGCAAGGCAAGTGCTTGGCCTGCTGAGCCCCTTGAGTTCTTATGCTTGGTGTGAGGGAGATGATGATGAAAGAGAAAAGCTGGATAAGTGGCCTGATGGGGGTTCATAAACCGGGGGATTTCCACAAGGCCTGGGTGCTCAGATTCTCTGCTTAACACCCTATGTCCTTGGAATTAAGGGGTCCCTTCCTTTCTCCCAACATAGGCCCCTCCTCAGTCAGGGCCTCACAACCTGCTGAATTGGAGGGCCAGGAGTGACCTTAACTGCATAAAAGGTTCTCAAATTCTTTCCATTTGAAATAGCTCAAGGGGGCTGGAGAGAATGGTCTTAGTGGTCAAGTGCATTCACTTGCAGCTCTCACAGATGACCCAGGTTTGGTTCCCAGCATCCACACCGGCACTACAACCTCCTGTAACTCCAGCTCCAGGGCATCTGATGCCCTCTTCTGGCCTCCATGGGTGCTTGAACACATATGTGAGCATGCAGGCATGTACACACACACACAAGCACACATAACATAAATAAAAATAAAATCTTTAAGAATACATAGTTTGAGGTAGCATGTGTTGAACCCCAGTAGGTCTAAAGAAGTTGAAAACTCACCCAGACTCGGCGCTTGCTTGCGACTGAGAGATCATCTGCTTCTCCTCATCCCACCACAGACTTACCCGTCAAGGCCCTCTGTGAAGCGCCAAGTCAGCCCATGTCGTGGGCAATGGCTGAGAGTTTGTCCCCACATAGGTTTGGGTTTCATGCCCAGATGCTATGAAGCCATCCATTTCTCTAGCGGAAACTTCTGGTTCTGGTGACCTTGAGAAAGCCACTTGACTTTTCTGAGCCTCTGCTTCCTTGTCCTGTGTTCTGTATGAAACCCAGGTGATGTCACATCATGGTAGTAACAGTTTTACACAGCCCATTCCTGCATGTCAGTTGGAGTGAGAGAGAGATGGAGGTGGATGCTGGGAGATGCCGGGAACCTGGTGACTCCATGACACTGACCACCTGAATACAGGCTGCTTAAGACCCAAGAGGCCTGTGAGGACTTCTGAGTTAGGGGTTTGGGGACTCAACATGGCTGGACTTTCCCAGATGAGGGTTGCTCTGCTTGACAGCAGTGTGTTTGCCACCTGGACTCTGACTCCTGCCCTGAAAATAACGGAAAACTAAAATCATTAAAGAGACAAAACTGCCAAAGCCTGGAACAAAACGGTTTTGCCAGTCTGTCTCCTGCTTAGAGACTTTGCAAGAGGCTTGTCATGCCTCCCTACCTACCCCACCCTGGTGCCCTGCGCTGCTTGTCCAGGGTAGCTGCACTGCCTACCTTCCAGGTAGCTTGCTTGGGGTGTGTGGAAACAGGAAAGCTGCAGAGATGCTGCTCTGATTCCCCAGTATTCTCCAAGGTCAGTTCCATCGTATCTAGGAGAACTGACATTAGGTTAGTAAGTGCTTAGTGACCATAACAACATCTGTCCCTGGTCCCACCATCACTGTGCCCCTGGACTAACTGTCACTGAAGCAGTCTATGTTCAGGGTGGTCTGTGTCACAGAGTCCCCAGGTTTCCAGCATCTTCCAGCATCCACCTCCATCTCCTTCCCTTGCAGTAATCGGCTATGGAAAACTGTCGCTACCGTACGGTGATGTCACCTGGGTTTCTCACTCTGTCTCACAGAACACAGGACAAGGAAAAGTCAAATGGCTTTCTCAAGATCACAACGCCTCCAGAGGGGGGGAGACGAGCTGCCAGTTTCCTTAATGGCCCCAATACTCTTAAACAGGGGGTTCTAACCCAGACTTAGTGCTCCAGGGGGGCCCCTAGAAACTGTATGGGAAATGTATGTGGTGGGTGATTGCATTGGGGGAGGGGGAAACTCCAAGGCTTTTTGTGTATGTGTGTGCATGTTTTTGTGCGTACCTATCAGTAGAGGCCAGAGGTCAACCTTAGGTGGCACTCCTTAGGCACCATATGCCTTGGTTCTGAGACAAGGTGTCTCATTGGCCTGGAACTTGCCAATTACTCCAGGCTAGCTGGCCAGTGTGCCCTGTGGTTATTTCTGCCTCTGCCTCCACAGTTAGAGCTATAAGTACACCACCTCACCTGGCTTCAGAACATGACTTTTGAGGCTCAAACTTAAGTCCCTGCAGCAAGCACTTTACTGACTGAACCATGCCCTAAGTCCCCAAGGCTTTTCCCTGCTAAGGCTTTTAAAATTAGGGCTGTGTACACTTGTTTTGTTTTGGGGTGCTAATCATTAAGTGACCATAGAAGAAAGTGTTGGTTTTAATAGCATCTGCACTTAGCCTGGGTTTCTTTCTACAAGGTAAAAGGGTGCCCCAAACCCCCTAACATTTGCTGTCCTCGTCAGACCACTTCATTTGGCCGTTTTCACTAACAATCTGTTCCGTAGTCATGGAAGCTGGAGACCCAGGAGGCTGGCAAAGTCACTACTGCCTCCCGCTGTCCTCAGCTGTCCCACTTGGGTGGGGGTGGGGCTGGCTGAAACTCCCCTGGAGCTCTCCCTAGTGTGGCAAGGAACGCTAGCCAGGGCCTGAGCCAAGGCCTGTTCAGAAAGGGCTTGGCTCATTGTGGCCACAGTTCACGCCTTCTTGGTGGTACAGGATGCTGAGATCTTGCGGTGGCTGTGAGGTGGGAGGAAGAGAGGAGCTGAGAGGACTGTGCTGGCCACGACTTGGGATTATTTGCTGTGCTTGAGGCTGGCAAAGCCCTCGCTGCAGTCGGCATGAGCCTGGTAAATACACAGGCTGATTCATTAGTGTCTCACCATCTGCTTCCCAGGGGCTGGGGTAGGGGGCTGGCAGGCCCGGTAGGTTGGGCAGCATGTACCCTTAATCAGTCTCTGGTCCCCAGCCCCTGGCAAAGCCCCTGTATCCATCTCTCAATGATAGGAGGCCAGGAATGTGTCCCCCACCCCAGCCCAAGGACTAGCAGCAGGCTGGGGGTAGGTAAGGCAGGGGGCTGGAAAAGGATCCAGGGAAAAGGTGAGGTATGGTGACTCACAGCAGCTGGGGAGGGGTGTGTGTGTGTGTGTGTGTGTGTGTGTGTGTGTGTGTGTGTGTGTGTGTGTGTGTGAGAGAGAGAGAGAGAGAGAGAGAGAGAGAGAGAGAGAGGAATATCGATAGTCAATATGAGATGGGCAGACATTAATAAAATTAATAAAGTTACCCGTGGAACAGGTGGCCTGGTAAAGGACATGGCCTTCAGAGGAGGGGGGAGAAAAGGCTTATGGAAGAGGTCCAGAGAGTCCCTAAGAACACCCTGGAAAACCCAGGTCAGCAACACCCCTTCTGAGTGGCCACCCTCCCGCTTGGCTCACTAGGATGAGCTTGCCAGGAGCTGACATCTTCAGCTAAGACATTCACTGTTTGTCAGTTTCAAGATCAAGGTGCTGAAGGTGTAGGCTCCTGTAGCCTCACTCTGTATGGTGTCTGTGGCCACCTCCATCTGTGTCCCATGCCTTTCCTCCAGATGTGTGTGCATATGCACCTGGTGTTTCTGTGTGAGTCTTTTTCTCTGCTTATAAGGGGGCCTTTCTCAGAAGGAGAAGGACCGCCAGAGGGGCCCCTTCAATTCTTTCATCTTTTTCCCCCCCTTTTTTTCTGAGACAGGGTTTCTCTGGAACTCGCTCTGTAGACTAGGCTGGCCTTGAACTCACGGAAATCCACCTGCCTCTGCCTCCCGAGTGCTGGGATTAAAGGTGTGCGCCACCACCTCCCAGCCAACTGCTTCATCTTAAAGACTATCTCAAAATACAGCTAGCTGCCTTTTGAGGTTGTTGAGGGTTAGGCATTAACATGTGAATTTGAGGGGACACAGGTGAGCCCCAGATAAGGCATAGGGCAGCAGGAGAAAGGGAGCCAGAAGCACCCAACCTGAATCACGCTGTTCTCCAGCCCCCTGTTCATGTACAAACTAAGTGTGCATCTGCCATTCCACTTCCCAGTGCACAAGCAGGCACACTCTGCCATGGGCTCAGAGTGTCCTTCATGCTAGGGGAAGGGGTGTAGAAGTGACCTCATGGTCAGCCAGCCTCCTCCAGTCCAGCAGTCTGCTACCTTTTCCTGGTCACTGGGCTTGACCTCTGCTTGTCATTAAGCCTATGGAGGTCACTCAGACCCTTCCATTCAGGCCAACAGTGTGAGACCCCAGCGGAAGTAACAAAAAGCTTTTCCTTTGCCATTGTGCTTGTAAACTTGCCCAACGTGAAAGGGGGTATCCCTGAGGCAGTGCAGGATAGGAGGAGGGAAGGAGCCGGGTGGGTAAGGAGGAAAAGGAAGGGAGAGGGGAGGGGAAGAGGAGGATGAGAAAGAGGGAGAGGGAGGATTGACAGAGTTTGGTTTCTCCTCAGAAGTTCTTCTAATCCCTCTGAAAAGGCCTGGGGTTATCTTGCCTTCCCTGGGCCTCAGTTTCCCATACTACCCAGGAAGGTGCCAGACTGGTGGGAAATTCCTTAAACTCCAAGGTTTCTGGTTCCACCCATCAACAGGGCCAGGCAGGTGGGTGGACACTGACACCACGGGATGCTAAGGACAGAGCTATTTTGGTCGGCCAGGGCTTTGTGGGTCCCATCTTAGTGAACCCCTGGGCGAGCTGTGCCCACCGAGCAGCTCTAGGCTGCCTGGCACCAGCCCTGTTCTATAGAGGATCAAAGCCTGTGGCCAGTGACTGACTGCAGTGTTGCTGGCTGGGGTGGCCGGGGATGGTGGCAACGTGTCCACCCCCCAGGGCCTCATGGCTCATTAGAGAGTGAGAGGTTTTTAACTCAGATCCGAGCTACTTTGTCTCTGCACAGACACCTGAAATATTCATCAAAGTGGCTGTATGGACTGCGGCACTGTGCAGCTGGCAGCAGTAGGGTTTGTTGTTTGTTAATTAATTGGCCTACCATCTAGAGCAGTTATGGCCTTATAGAACAAAGTAGAAAGTACAGACTATCAAGAACCCCAACTTTCTGACCACCCCACCCCATTATCTTATTATCAGGCACCTGCTATCTGTGTGGGACAGGCACTTCCCACTGTCTGCATCCAGAACTTGGTGATGGCTAGCAGATGGCTAGGCACCAAGCAAGCACACCAGAGGCCCTTCCCAGTGACCAGCACCTACTTCCTGTCTCCCTTCCTCTGCAGGAAAATCCCTACCTGTGCAGTAACGAGTGTGATGCCTCCAACCCCGACCTGGCCCACCCACCCCGGCTTATGTTTGACAGGGAAGATGAGGGACTGGCCACCTACTGGCAAAGTGTCACATGGAGTCGCTACCCCAGTCCCCTGGAGGCCAACATCACCCTCTCGTGGAATAAGAGCGTGGAGCTGACAGATGACGTGGTGATGACTTTTGAGTATGGCCGGCCCACGGTCATGGTCCTCGAGAAGTCCCTGGACAATGGCCGCACCTGGCAGCCTTACCAGTTCTATGCAGAGGACTGCATGGAGGCCTTTGGCATGTCCGCCCGCAGGGCCCGAGACATGTCACCCTCTAGCGCCCACCGGGTGCTCTGCACGGAGGAGTACTCACGCTGGGCAGGCTCCAAGAAGGAGAAGCATGTGCGCTTCGAAGTAAGGGACCGCTTCGCCATCTTTGCCGGCCCTGACCTGCGCAACATGGACAATCTGTACACGAGGCTGGAGAGTGCCAAGGGCCTCAAGGAGTTCTTCACCTTCACGGACCTGCGCATGCGGCTGCTCCGCCCTGCGCTGGGCGGCACCTATGTGCAACGGGAGAACCTCTACAAGTACTTCTACGCCATCTCCAACATAGAAGTCATCGGCAGGTAAGGCCCAGCGCCACTAGTTTGTCACTCGGGATATCAACTGTTTCCCCGGAATGTTGTCACCTGGTACCTGGATGTCACTTGTTTCTAGGGATACCTGATTTTCAGGGGTGGTATATTATATTTGAAATGTCATCTGGTTCTAGAGATGTCACCGAATTCTAGGAAAGTTACCTGGTTCCTGGGGATGTTATCTGATATCTGGGATGTCTCCTGGTACATAGGATGTCACCTGGGTACCTAGAGATCACCTCTTTCTTGGGGCATCAGCTGGTACCTGAATGTCCCTGACATCTGAATTGTCACCTGATTCCTGGAATGTTTCTGTCAACCTGGTACTAGATACAACCTTGTTCTCAGGATGCCACCTGGTTTCAAGGAACTCACCTGCCTCAGGTGTCACCTGGTGCTACATCAAAAGACTGTCTGTGCAGTCAAGATAACCAAGCGTCTCCCGGGTGGTGGCAGCCACCTTTAATCCCAGCACTCGGGAAGCAGTGGCAGGTGGATCTCTGTGAGTTTGAGGCCAACAGGCAGAGGCAGACAGATCTCTATGAGATCAAGGCCAGCTTGGTCTACAAGAACTAGTTCCAGGACAGTTTCTGAAGCTACAGAGAAACCCTGTCTTGAAAAAAAAAAAAGATCCCCAAGCTTTGTCATAACTGTGGGTGTTAACTGCCTGGGAGGGCAGGAGTTCTGCACTGTCCAGGAAGTTTGTTCACTTAGTAGGCAACTGTGCCCCTTTATGAGAAGTCCTCATCCCCAAGCTGCCTGTGGAATGGGGAAGCTTCCCTCTGGACCTTGGGGTCTTAGATGAGTAAGATGTGGTGAAGGGCTCGCGGCAGTGCCCAGCGTTCAGTACATGCTTTAAAAAAGTATTAAACGAAAGGAATGCTTGCCAAAGGAATGACACCAGAGGGTGGGAACAGGCTGACAGAGGTCAGTGTGAGGCCTGAAGGCAATGAGGCATAATGGGGGCAAAGGCAGTGCCTGGGGGCCCTCTTTGGGCCCCACATCTTGTAAGTCTCCTCACAGCAGCCTCTGTGCTGCCTAGGGCCTTTAACTGGCCCTTGTGTCGAACATCACCCTGCTTTTGGTAGCTTTTCTTTTTGCTGTTGTTTTGCTTATGTGTGTGTGTGTGTGTGTGTGTGTGTATGTGCGAGGCATATATATGTGTGTGTATGTATGAGACATTTCTACACTAGGACTGTCTTTGTGTGTATGTGTGTGTGTGTGTGTGTGTGTGTGTGTGTATGTGTATGAGGCATTTCTACACTGGGACTGTATTTGCATCTTGCATCATTTCTCCCTCTCACCCACTCCTTCGTTCTGCTTTTATAAGACACACAGCATGCCCGTGTGTATTTCCATATTCTGACCAGGATTGGGAAGAAGAGTGTGGAGGCATGGAGTGGGGAAGCCTAGAGCCAGTTCCCCTCCTTTGCCTGGAGTGGGTGGGGTGGACGGAGTGGGCAGCACTCTTGATTGCAGCGTGTATCTACAATTCTTTCATGTTGATGCTGTGTGTGGACTCCAGGGCATGAAACAGAGGTGACAAGTCAGGAAGTAGAGTCAGGTTCCAAACAGGCAGAAAGACAGGCAGGTGTACACTTGCAGCCTGCGCTGTGGATGCCCGTGATTTTTAATTCTTACCCACTTGGGATAGGACATTTCAAACCTGGAACATTTTGGAAGCCATCTGAAAGGTGGCCACTATCTTCATTTCTTTCTATATTGCTGTGATAAAATGCCCTGAAAATGGACAGGAGAAGCAGCTCGGTGGTTCCAAACACTCATTGCTCTTTCAGAGGACCCAGGTTTGGTTACCATCATCCACACAGTGACTCACAGCCATTGACAGCTTCAATTCCAGGGGATCTGATGCTCTCTTCTGACCTACATGAACACATACATGCAGGCAAAGCATTTGTATGCATAAAAATAAATAAATCGCCCATCAAAACCAAGCAAAATTCTTCAAAGACCTTGAAAGAATGGTACTCAACTTCATTTGGAAAGGCGAAAAAACCCAGGATAGCCAAAACAATCCTGGGCAATAAAAGAACTTCTGAAGGCATCACAATCCCTGACTTCAAACTATACTACAGAGCTATAGTACTAAAAACAGCTTGGTACTGGCATAAGAACAGACAGGAGGACCAGTGGAACAAAATAGAAGACCCGGATATCAATCCACACATCTTCGAACACCTGATCTTTGATAAAGAAGCAAAAGATATCAAATGGGAAAAAGAAAGCATATTTAACAAGTGGTGCTGGCATAACTGGATATCAACATGTAAAAAAATGAAAGTAGACCCCTATCTATCACCATGTACAAAACTCAAGTCCAAATGGATCAAAGACCTCAACATAAAGCCAGCCACACTGAACCTTTTAGAAGAGAAAGTGGGAAGTACACTTGAATGCATTGGCACAGGGAACCACTTCCTAAATAGAACCCCAGCAGCACAGACATTGAGAGAAACAATTAATAAATGGGACCTCCTGAAACTGAAAAGCTTCTGTAAAGCAAAGGACACGGTCAACAAGACAAAACGACAGCCTACAGAATGGGAAAAGATCTTCACTAACCCACATCAGACAGAGGGCTGATCTCCAAAATATACAAAGAACTCAAGAAATTGGACACCAAAAGATCACGTAATCCAATAAAAAAAAAAATGGAGCACAGACCTAAACAGAGAACTCTCAACAGAAGAATCTAAAATGGCTGAAAGACACTTAAGGAAATGTTCAACATCCTTAGTCATCAGAGAAATGCAAATCAAAACAACTCTGAGATTCCATCTAACACCTGTAAGAATGGCCAAGATCAAAAACACTGATGACAACTTATGCTGGAGAGGTTGTGGGGAAAAGGGAACACTTCTGCATTGCTGGCGGGAATGCAAGCTGGTACAACCCCTATGGATGTCAGTGTGGCGATTTCTCAGAAAATTAGGAAACAACTTTCCTCGAGACCCAGTAATAGCACTTTTGGGTATATATCCAAAGGATGCTCAACCATGCCACAAGGACATGTGCTCAACTATGTTCATAGCAGCTTTGTTTGTCATAGCCAGAACCTGGAATCAACCTAAATGCCCCTTGATCGAAGAACGGATAAAAAAAAAATGTGGTACATTTACACAATGAAGTACTACACAGCAGAAAAAAATAACGACAGCTTGACTTTTGCAGGAAAATGGATGGAACTAGAAAACATTATTTTGAGTGAGGTAACCCAGACACAGAAAGACAATTATCACATGTACTCACTCATAGGTGGTTTTTAAACATAAAGCAAAGAAAGCCAGCTTACAAACCACAATCCCAGAGAATTTAGACAACAATACGGACACTAAGAGAGACTTACATAGATATAATCTACGTGGAAGGTAGAAAGTATAAAAAGACAAGATCTCCTGAGAAAATTGGGAGCATAGGGACCTTGGGGGAGGGTTGAAAGGGGGAGGGAAGTGGCAGGGAGGAGAGCAGAGAAAAATGTAGAGCTCAATAATTATCAAAAATAAATAAATAAATAAATAAATCCAGAAAAGATTTTAAAATACCCTGACGAAAGCAACTTAGGGGAGAAACACTTTAGTTTGGTTCAAAGAGCAGTCAAGCGTGGCGGGAGGCCAGACCTGTAGCGGGTGCTCTGCCTTCTCAACGCTGCCGCACTGTGATGCAGCTCCTCGTGCTGTGGGGACCCAACCATAAGATGATTTTCGTCGCCACTTCATAACTGTAATTTTGCTACTGGTATGAATCATAGTGCAAACAGCTGAGCTTTCTGATGATCTGAGGCGACCCCTGGGAAAGGTAGGAACCACCCCTGTGTCTCCAGTCAGGAAGCAGGGAGCGACGAATGCAGGCGTGCCTTGTGGCTCCCTTTCCCCACAGTCCAGGAGCCCTGGCAAGGAATGGCTGTCACTCACAGTCATGTATCTTCCAGCTCAGCTGACACAATCAAGATAATCCCCACAGGTGGGCGTGGTGGCACACACCTTCAAACCAGCACTCAAGAGGCAGAGGCAGGGGGATCTCTGTGAGTTTGAGACCAGTCTGGTCTATATAGGGAGTTTCAGGATGGACAGGGCTACATAGAGAGACCTTGTCTTAAAAAACAAAAGAAAAAGATAATTCTCATAGGTATGCCCAGAGGCCTGTCACACAGGTGATTCTAGACATTGTCAAGTTGTCAGATAACATCAAAGGTACTGTCGTAGGAACCATGGGCCCACACATTTTAGACCTTGAGGTAGCTTCAAGGTCCCCAGATCCTCAGGACCCTAGCCTGTTTTCTGTGTCCACTGTTACAAAGGACCCTCTTCCTCAGTATATCCAAAACCCTCACTGAGAGGGCTGCGGTCTTCTCCTCTGACAGGGCAGTCAGGACCTGAATGGGCCTCAAGCCCCAGCAGGCTAACAGCCATCTTTCTGGTAACCTGAGGTTCAAGCCCCACCCCTCCACATCCTTCTCTAGCTCTCTCTTCCATCTGAGAGAAGACTGGGGCCACTGGGAACCACTGTCTCCACAGCAGGGTGGCAGGGGAGTCCCAGCATTCCTTTGGCACCCAGCCTTTGTGGGCACAGGGATTCACTGTCGTGGTGGTGAGAGCGTGGCAATCAATTCACAGATAGAATGAGTACTCTTCAGGTGGCTGGTTGGCAGGAAAGCAACAGCTTGGCTATTGATTAATTAGGTCTGGTTAGATGGCATGAGGCAAGTGGAGGAGCCAGAAGAGGAAGCCCCTGAAGTTCCCAAGTGATCTCAGGTTCTTGGGCTTCCCCATTCCATGGCACCTGCCTCCTTCTGTGACCAGCTGACAAAATGACAGCAAATCACCCCCCCAGCGGATATTGAGGGTATGAGATCTCACAAACCCAGGCTGAAGCACTGAGCGACCTGGACTTGATCCCGGCCCGTGGAGCTCACCCTGCAGGGTCAGTGCTGCTATCAGCGGAGGGAACACAGCTGAACTAAATGTCAAGCAACCGGGATCCCAGTCCAGACTCATGTAAAGTCAGCAGGCCTCACACAGATTTCTCTGGTGAGGCATTGGCCTCATGGACTCCTGGGTTCTCATCCTAGCTCTGACATCACCCCTCGAATACTGAAGGAGTATGCAGCACAAGGCAATGTCCCACCTTGTCTTTCAGGTCTCCAGTTCTTTGTTTCACTAGTGGCTCCTCGCTCAGAAGTTACAACGCTAAGGAGGGCCCAGATGGCTGGGAGGGTGGATTCAGAGGCATCTGGCAGGGTCCCAGGGAATAAAACGTTAATACAAATGGACACAAGAGGTGTGCAGGGCTATGACAGAAAGATCTCATGGGTGTCTAAGAGTGAAATCCAGCCACCAGCACCCTGGGGTTCTGCCTCCCTGCAGCCCCGTCCCCAGGGCCCCATTCCTGGAAGGCTGGAAGAAGACAGGAGCTATTTTCTCCTGTGTGTGTGGGAGTTCAGGTGCACAGTCTGGGCAGGAGAGGCTGACTTTAAACGGCAGGGAATCTGGGCCAAAAACTGCATTGGAGGAGGAATGAGATCATCCAGGCTCCTGTGGAGCAGGGACACACAGCCTGTCCCAGCAGGCCCGAGCCTCACCCTGAATTTCCAGGGGAGTTTTAAAAAACAAGACCCACCATGAACCCAGGTGGTGGTGGTGCATGCGTTGAATCCCAGCACTAAGGAGGCAGAAGCAGAGGCAGGTGGATCTCTGTGAGCTCGAGGCCAGCCTGGTCTACAGAGCAAATTCCAGGACAGCCAGGGGTTCATAGAGAAACCTTGTCTCAGGAAAAAAAGAAAAAAGAAAGGAAGGAAGGAAGGAAGGAAGGAACGAAGGAAGGAATGAAGGAAGGAACGAAGGAAGGAAGAAAGAAAGAAAAACAAAAGACCCACCATGAATTGGCTTCCACTTGGCAGGTGTCAAAGAGATCCAGAAAGCGGGGTCCTTGCAAAGCCCCTCCAGTGAGCAGGGGAGGTGGGGATTTCCCAGAAGCAAGCTGCCAAAACCTGTCTGAGCCTCAGTTCATCTGCAATATGGAACCATAGAACCAATTTCCCCAGTGTGTGAGCTGTTGAGGCAATCATGGCTTTATAGTGTGTCCCCTTCCTTCACTCAAGTGGCAGCAGAGAAGGAGGCAGGGGCAAGGACAGTGCTGCTGGGTTAGATGTCCTGGCCATACCCAGTCCAGATCCTGGCACCTAGGAAAGGCATAAGGAAGTGTGCCTTTGGGCTAGCAGGGTGTGTAAGCCCAAACAGCTCCCAGGGCTAGGAAGTGCTGGGAGAGCGGGGCGTGTCATCAGAAACAATAGGAAAGCAGGTAGCCTGTGGAGACGTGCAGCCAGCCCCTTGCAACACAGCAGCATAGGAGAGAAGACACACAACAGGCGCCTGTGTGAACCTCTTGCTCTTTAAGATACTAGCATCACCGTCCAAAGTCTTTGGAAGCCCTGTCCATGTGAAACAAAATACCCCTGCAGCCCAGCACTGACAGCCCCAAGGTCCCCTTGCAGCTGTGACAGCAGCCACAGAGGTCCTTGGCAGGGCTGGCACATTGGGGGCTGCCCACCAGGTCTGGGAGTCAGAGGGAAGTGGAGGGGGAACCCGATTCCCACAACCAGGCCTTACTCTAGAGCTAAATTTTTCTACCCAGAAAACTCTTATAGGCTCCAAGGAACCTGCGGTGCTAGCCTTTTATAAGCCAGGAACAGAAAAGGAGTGAGCTCCCTACCCAGCATGGTTAATGCCAGGTTTTGGCTGTGTTCTGTCCTCTTTTGCCCTGAAAGGGGCCAAACCCCTTGAGAAGGAGGGGACAGCTTGATCCCAGGGTCCTCACAGAGCCTGGCCGGGACCTGTCACTGTGGACTCTGGGCCACACCCACCCTGGTCTTCTCCTCCCTTGACCCTGCCCCCTCTCTTGCCTCCCTGTCTTTTCATAAACCTCCTGTCCCTATTGATCGCCAGTAACGGGAGATGCAGTCACAGGACAAGAATAGAAATGACAGAGAGAAGAGAACCTCTGCCGAGGGCAGGCTGGGAGCAGGGGGAAGGTGCCTTTCTACCTGGACCTCTGTCTCCCTTGAGTCCCTGCTGCAAACTTGAGTGGGAAGAGAATCCTAGACGACTGGGGAAGATGGAGCTGTCCCTCAGCAATCACAGCCGGGGCTTACAGAGCAAGTTTCACAGGCTAATGCCCCCCTGATACTTCTCTGTGGTTTTTTTCATCGAGTCCTACCCCAGGAGGATTCTTGTCCCCATTACAAAATGAGAAACTGAGGCTTGGAGATTAAGAAATGGATGGGGCTGGGTGTGGTAGTACACAATTTTAGTCCCAGCACTCAAGAGGCAGAGTAGGTGGACATTTGTGAGTTTGAGGCCAGCCTGGTCTACATAGTGAGGCACTGTCTCAAATAAAGGAGGCGAAGAGCTGGGCATGGTGACACACGTTTGAACCCAATACTCAGGAGGCAGAGACAGGTAAATCTCTGTGGGTTTCAGGCTAGCGTGGGCTACATCATGAGCTCTAGGACAGGGAGGGCTATGTAGAGAGACCTTGTCAAGAAAGAAAGAAAGAAAGAAAGAAAGAAAGAAAGAAAGAAAGAAAGAAAGAAAGAAAGAAAGAAAGGAAGGAAGGAAGGAAGGAAGGAAGGAAGGAAGGAAGGAAGGAAGGAAGGAAGGAAAGAAAAAGGACTGTTGCGTACACCCATTAGAGAGCTAAGACTCAGAAAACAGAAAATCAAAAGTGTCAGTGAAAACACAGGACAGTCTGCATTGCTGATAGAAATGCGAGTGGTCCAGCTGTGGTGGGACAGTCTGCATTGCTGATAGAAATGTGAAGTGGTCCAGCTGTGGTGGGACAGTCTGCATTGCTGATAGAAATGTGAAGTGGTCCAGCTGTGGTGGGACAGTCTGCATTGCTGATAGAAATGCAAAATGGCCCAGCTGTGTGATGATTCCTAAAAATGTTGACTGTGGAATTAACATGTGACCCAGTGATTCTCCTCTGATCCACCCAAAAGTATTTAAAGCAAGGAAGAACCTAAGAGATACCTATACAACCATATTATGTCAGCAGGCTCACCATAGTCAATGATGCAAACAGTGTCTTCCAACAGATGATAAATGCAAGGTAGTCTATACATGGGATGGAAATTATTCGCCCTTACATAAGAAAAGAGCAGGGTGTGATGGTGCTGCTTGATAACCCTAGCATTAGGAGACAAAGGAAGAAGGATTCTGAGTTTAAGGCCAACCTGGGCTCTGTAGTGGGACCTCGCCTAAAAAAAAAAAACAGAGAGAGAGGTTTGGCATCACAGCTTAGTGGCGGGGCACTTGCCTAGAACATTCAAGGACCTGGACTCTATCCTCATAACCATATTAAAATGGAAATGGATGGATGGATAGGAGGGCAGATGGATGATAGATGGTGGATAGATGGGTAGACGGATAGGTAGATGGATGGGTAGATAGATGGGTGTGTGGGCAGATGGGTGGGTGGGTGGGTGGATGGTGAATAAATGGACAGATGGGTGGATGGGTAGATGGATGGGTGGATTGGTGGATGGATGGGTGGGAGGATGATGGATAGATCGGTAGATGGATGATAGATGGACAGATGGGTGGATGGATAAATAGATGGGTAGATGGATGAGTGGGTGGGTGGTAGATAGATGGGTCGATGGATGGATGGGTGGATAGATGGCAGATGGATGATAGATGGGTGGATAGACGGATAGGTGAATGGATAGATGGATGAGTAGGTGGGTAGAGAGATGGATGGGTGATGTCCCACATGAGATGGGTGTAAAGAAAGATAGGTGGGTGGCTGGATGGATAGATATCTTCCCATATTGTACTGTCCAGGTACAAATCTAGTGTCAGTTGTGATCAATTAGAACAGGAGACCTAGCCTGTCTGTCCTTCTCACCTCTGTAGAATGGAGACAGTGGCCATGAGGTGTAAATGAGCTTGTCCCTGAAGAATGTGTAGACATGTTCAGGCCCCTGGGGAACAGGAGTCAGCACCAACTGTCACCGGCTTGGAGGAGGAGCCCTGGGTTGTAGGGAGCCAGAGTGTCTCCTACCTGGATCTGAGGGCTCTTAGGGCAGAAGACTGCAAGAAATGTGTTCTAAGTGTTTGCACGTAAGGTCTGCTCAGGAAAGGGCCCACATGGAACTCATTCTCAAAAGGACCCTTGCCCCTTATGTATTTATTTAGTGCATATGGTTGGTGTGCGTGCATGCGTGTGTGTTTTTTGTTCATGTACATGTGTGCATGTGTGTATGTGTGTTCATGCGTGTACGTGCATGTGTGTGCGTGTGTGTGCACATGTGTATGTGCATGCATGTGTGTGTGTAATATAAAATACCCTGGTAAAAGAGAAAGGACTTATTTTAGCTCACAGGTCAAGGCTACAGCCCATCATAGTGGGGGGTTGAGGTAGCAGGAACTTGGTCACATGACCTATAGTCAGGAAGCAGAGAGATGAATACATGCTGCTTGTGTAGTCCAGGATCCCTGCCCACAGAATGGTACTGCCAACAATCAAGATAAGATGGGTCTTCTTCTTCTTCTTCTTCTTCTTCTTCTTCTTCTTCTTCTTCTTCTTCTTCTTCTTCTTCTTCTTCTTCTTCTTCTTCTTCTTCTTCTTCTTCTTCTTCTTCTTCTTCTTGTCCTTCTCCTTCTCCTTCTCCTTCTTCTTCTTCTTCTGGTTTTTAGAGACAGGGTTTCTCTGTAGCTTTGGAGCCTGTCCTGGAACTAGCTCTTTTTTTTTCCCCATGATATTTATTGAGCTCTACATTTTTCTCTGCTCCCCTCCCTGCCACTCCCCTCCCTCCTTCAACCCTCCTCCAAGGTCCCCATGCTCCCAATTTATTCAGGAGATCTTGTCTTTTTATACTTTCTACTTCCCATGTAGATTAGATCTATGTAAGTCTCTCTTAGTGTCCGTATTGTTGTCTAAATTCTCTGGGATTGTGGTTTGTAAGCTGGTTTTCTTTGCCTTATGTTTAAAAACCACCTATGAGTGAGTACATGTGATAATTGTCTTTCTGTGTCTGGGTTACTTCACTCAAAATAATGTTTTCTAGTTCCATCCATTTTCCTGCAAAAGTCAAGCTGTCGCTATTTTTTTCTGCTGTGTAGTACTTCATTGTGTAAATGTACCACATTTTTTTTATCCATTCTTCAATCGAGGGGCATTTAGGTTGTTTCCAGTTTCTGGCTATGACAAATAAAGCTGCTATGAACATAGTTGAGCACATGTCCTTGTGGCACGATTGAGCATCTTTTGGATATATACCCAAAAGTGGTGTTACTGGGTCTTGAGGAAGGTTGTTTCCTAATTTTCTGAGAAATCACCACACTGACATCCAAAGGGGTTGTACCAGCTTGCATTCCCACCAGCAGTGCAGAAGTGTTCCCTTTTCCCCACAACCTCTCCAGCATAAGTTGTCATCAGTGTTTTTGATCTTGGTCATTCTTACAGGTGTAAGATGGAATCTCAGAGTTGTTTTGATTTGCATTTCTCTGATGACTAAGGATGTTGAACATTTCCTTAAGCGTCTTTCAGCCATTTGAGATTCCTCTGTTGAGAGTTCTCTGTTTAGGTCTGTGCTCCATTTTTTTTATTGGATTATGTGTTCTTTTGGTGTCCAATTTCTTGAGTTCCTTGTATATTTTGGAGATCAGACCTCTGTCTGATGTGGGATTAGTGAAGATCTTTTCCCATTCTGTAGGCTGTCGTTTTGTCTTGTTGACCATGTCCTTTGCTTTACAGAAGCTTTTCAGTTTCAGGAGGTCCCATTTATTAATTGCTTCTCTCAGTGTCTGTGCTGCTGGGGTTCTATTTAGGGAGTGGTTCCCTGTGCCAATGCGTTCAAGTGTACTTCCCACTTTCTCTTCTAAAAGGTTCAGTGTGGCTGGCTTTATGTTGAGGTCTTTGATCCATTTGGACTTGAGTTTTGTACATGGTGATAGATAGGGGTCTACTTTCATTTTTTTACATGTTGATATCCAGTTATGCCAGTACCACTTGTTGAATATGCTTTCTTTTTTCCATTTGATATTTTTTGTTTCTTTATCAAAGATCAGGTGTTCGAAGATGTGTGGATTGATATCTGGGTCTTCTATTCGGTCCACTGGTCCTCCTGTCTGTTCTTATGCCAGTACCAGGCTGTTTTCAGTACTGTAGCTCTGTAGTATAGTTTGAAATCAGGGATTGTGATGCCTCCAGATGTTCTTTTGTTGCCCAGGATTGTTTTGGCTATCCTGGGTTTTTTGTTTTTCCAAAGAAGTTGAGTATTGTTCTTTCAAGGTCTTTGAAGAATTTTGTTGGGATTTTGATGGGCATTGCGTTGAATTTGTAGATTGCTTTCGGTAGGATTGCCATTTTTACTATATTAATTCTGCCTACCCAAGAGCATGGGAGGCCTTTCCATTTTCTGGTGTCTTCTTTAATTTCTTCAAAGATTTGAAGTTCTTGTCATACAAGTCTTCCACTTGTTTGGTTAGAGTTACTCCGAGATATTTTATGCCAATTGTGGCTATTGTGAAGGGTGTTGATTCTCTGATTTCTCTGGAACTAGCTCTTGTAGACCAGGCTGGCCTCAAACTCATAGACCCACCTGCCTCTGCCTTCCGAGTGCTGGGATTAAAGGCGTGTGCCACCACCTCCAGCCAAGATGGGTCTTCTCATATCAGTTAAATATAATTCCTCAAAAAAAAAAGATAATTAATTCCTCACAGGCATCCTCGAAGCTATTGTTAATTTTGGTAACTATCCCCAGGTGCAGAGTCTTGTTTTATGGGTAACCCTAGACTCTGTCAAGCTGACCACACTCACCATCACAGACAAAATTGTTTATCTTTAACTGCTTCTCACCCACCCTCCTGCCCTGTACTTCTTCCAAGGAGGATGTGTATACTCTTTTCCAACCATTGCGAGCTGGTTAAAGAGCCAGGCTTAGTGGTGTGTACAGGGCCTGTAGGCTCCCGAGGCTCCTCTGGTTGGTGGGTTCTGTTCATGTGCTGGGTGGGGCAGACCCACCCTCTGCAGAGAGGAGCTAGGAGCCTGGGGTTTGGCTGGGATACCAGGACACTGGGAGTCTCAAGTCACTCCAAGGATGCAAGGATGGTGTCTCTTGCTGGCATACATGCCTGGCTGTCTGATCCCTTGATTCTGGAGTTTCCCTCTGACCTTTCTCACCCCTTGTTAATTTACCAGCAGTTTCTCAGCCATTGCATTGACAAAGTGCCACACCCCAGGGCCTTGACGCCTCAGGGGGTTTCCATCTTTTCTGACAGGGCAGCGAGGTGCCAGTTTCTCTGAGGCTGGGGCAGCCTTGGCAGACTTCGTGTCCTTGCATCTTTACAGCCTCCTTCTCCTCCCAGCTGCCTCTCCGTGAGTCTTGGTTGGCTTTTCCCTCTGTCCTGGCTTTTTGTTTTGAAAGTTTTTGTTTGTTTGTTTTATTTTGTTTTTGGGGTTTTTGGTCTTTTTGAGTTTTTTAAGACAGGGTTTCTCTGTGTAGCCTTGGCTGTCCTGAAACTCACCACGTAGACCAGGCTGGCCTTGAACTCACAGAAATCCACCTGCCTCTCCCCCGCCACCCCCCCCCCCGCCCCCAAGTGCTGGGATTAAAGGTGTGTGCTTCCACGCCCAGCCTCTGTCCTGTCTTTATAAAGATTCTAAGCATAGGATTTCAGGCTCCGGCTCACCCTCTCCAAGCTGGCGTCATCTTAATAAGATGACTATGCTTCCATAGAGGCCACATATCTGTGGGGCGATGGTGGCAGAAATTGACCCATGCTGTACCCAACACCTGCTGGGTGTGAGCAGGTGCTGCAGGTCAAAAGCGCTGAGGAAGCGCTGAAAGGAAGAGTGTCGGACAAACCAAAGCCATATATGAAAACTGAACCAATGAAAACAGGGTAATTCCGGGACAAACTGAGAGCTGGACCCACGTAGTCAGGAGGTCGCCTGTGAGGAGAAATTGAAGGGCAAATGGGGGAGGGGAGCCATTCTGAGCAAGGGGCAGCAGGTGCAGAGGCCTTGTCTAAGATGGGTGTAAGAGGGTCTAAGGACTCAGCATGACTGGGTGGCAGTGATTGAGATGTGGTGGGTGGGCATGAGAGGGAAGCCCTGCAGGCAGAGCTGGGTGACAGTGGTCCCCACAGCTGGGGAGACATTGATTTTGGTGGCAGTCTGGGGAGAGATGAGGTGAGCCTGTGGGCTGTGAGCCAGTGTGGCCTAGCCTGTGATCACGGTGACAAAGGCAGGGAGAGCATGTGAGACCAAGCCCCACAACAGCCCTGACTGGGTCTGATGGTGGAAGGTGATCCTGGAGGGAGCAAGTGAGCAGCCACCTCAGGATGGCTTCTGGCCATAGAGTTGACAGAGTGAGCAGGTGTACCCCAGGAGACTCTTGGATTTCTGACTTGAGGTGCTGTGTGGATGGGGATTTTACCTAGTCAAACAGTTGAAGAAAAAAGTTTCTGGAGGGAATTTTAAAAATTTCTATTTATGTGCAAGCACATGCATGTGTGTGTTTGTGTGTACATGTGTGTGTGCTGCATGTGTGCTGCATGTGTGCTGTGTGTGCATGTGTGCGTGTGTGCATATGTGTACGTGCGTGTGTGTCCGTGTGTGTGCCTGCGCGGGTGCTGTGTGTGTGTGTGTACATGCACAAGTGCGTGCATGTGTGTGTGTGCTGTATGAACATGGTCCTGTGTTAGAGGAAACGAGCTTATGGAAGGAAACTTTGAGATCTTGAAGGGGAAGGCAGAACACAGAGGTGTGGAGGCATTAGGGGGTCAAAGAGGAAGTGGCCCAAGGCGGGTTCGTTATCTGAGGGCCCGCAGGTGAGCTCATGTTGGCACAGTCTGTGCTCCGTGCTCGAGGGAAGGAGTCAGTGGCAGCTGCAGGGAATCGGTATTTTGTCATCTGTGCATGGGAGGCTTCGTCTGGCGTCGTAATGGGTAACAGGATTTATCAGTGGGCCTGCAGAGGTGATGTATATCAGGGCATTTAATAGAAAAGGGCTTGCACAGAAGCCCAAATTTGATTTAGCCAATGAACTCAATTGCCGGCCATCAGCTCCAGGAGGAGCTGCAGCCGGCATCTGTCCACATTACCTTGGCATCATCCAACCGCTCCACCATTCACAGTGGCCCTCAGCCTACAGCTTAATGCCATCTCCTCCTTCCTGGGGGCTCAGGTCTTGATTGGCAGCGTCCTTTGGACCCTGCCAGTCTCAGGTTCACCAACCTTGGGACCTCTGTCTGTCCAGTTAGCTGGATATGCAGTTCCTTCCAGATCCCTGTGGCTGTGGTCACAGATGTGCTCTGCCCTCTGGCCACACGGCTCCTTCAGCTTCTCTCCTGACTTTTCTCTTGCTTTAAGTTCAGATGACCTGTCCCCAGGATCACACAGCTTACCAAAGATTCAGTCTTCCCACCCACCAAGGGCCCAAGGCTACAGGTCATGAATTTCATTACCCTGGATTCAAGTTGGAGTAGAGAATTAGCACCCCACCTTGAGGCCCACCCCACCCTCCACACAGCCATACCCCTGCTCCTTTAGACTCCATGAGTCCCTCAAAAAGGAAGTGTCTTGGTGGAAGCTGCTTGTTCATTTCCCCGGCAGTCTCCGACTACAGTAACCTCTTTCCCCTGCCAGCCAACGTTGAATTGGAGTCGTCTTTGTCATAACTAAAAGCCCAGTGAGATTTTCCCCAAACAGAAGAGCAATGCTCTCCCTGGTGAGAGAAAGGAAGGCGCTGCTGGCTGCCCCCAAAGGGCTGGAAGCCATCACTCTGGCTTTAGCTGGCCGCCTGGGTGACAACCCGTGTGCCAACAGGTGGGCAGTGGGGAAAGAAGAGGCTTTGAGGACCAGTTAAGCCAGAACCCTTCTTGCAGTGAGTTGCTTCACAAGGAGACGCGATGGGCTCTCCCCTGCTTCCCACATGGGCACCAATGGGTATGTAGCTATGCACGATCCCCTTGAGGCTCAGGCCTTGAGGGGAGACATCCCTGGGGCCCCCCTTCTGCCCATCTCCAGCACCCCTTGTTCCATGCTCCACCCAAACTCCCTGCAGCCTTCTCTTTGCCCCAAGGAGCAGGTGACGTCACTCACTGGCTTGGGAGCTGACCTACATTCCACAGCCCTCCCGTCTGGGAGTCGCTCCAACACCCGCTCTTCTTGCCCAGAGGAGGAAAGGGCCAGCTCACGATTTTTGTGGCACACTGGTGCCAGGCTGGGGCCCAGATGGTGCCCCCTACTGGTAGCTCCTGGGCATTGCCTGCCCCTCCCTGCTGGGCAGGGCACGCTCTGGCCTGGCACAGGCCAGAGTTCCTGCAGTCCTCCATGTGGCTGTCAGGCACCCAGCTGGGCCTGCCACGTGTCCTGAGAGCTAGGCTTGTCTGGTGTGTGCCTTCCCAGGGAGATGAGCCTGGCCCTGTCTTGGAACTGTTTTGTTCTCCAGGGGCTGATTCAGGACTTGCCAACTCCAGACAAAAAGGGCAAGATAGGCTAGACCACCGAGACCCTGTGTCTGTGGGAGGCATCAGGGCTAGAGTCCAGCAGGTGAGTGGGTGCACCCCACAGGAAGCTAAGAGTGGGCACAAACCAGGGCAGAGGTCATGTCTCAGCTACACAGTGAGCAAGGATGGCAGGTGAAATACTAGGTGTCTTCTCAGGTTTAAGTTTTAGATTAACAGGGAATGGTTCTTAGTCTCATGGGACATAATTATGCGAGCAAAACCATTCATTATTTATGTGAAATTCAACTACCACCTCCCACCCTGTATTGCTGTTGTTAACACGGAACCCTCCCATGTTGCCCAGAATGGCCTCAAGCCTTTTGACTCAAGCCATCCTCCTGCCTCTGGTATAGCAAGGAGAGTAGGCAATGCTTCCCAGTTCCCAGGGTTGTTATTTGCTGTGTGTCGTCCATAGAGGCTCAGGGCTCTATGGACATGATTAGGGGTTAGAAGCTATGTCCTCCACCTGTAGGGGATCCTAGAGGCCCCAAGCCAGTCACATATGCTCTGGTGTCTGCTGGCCACCAGGTCATGGGGGCTATCCTTGGGGCCACCATGAAAGACTAGAAAGTCCAGCTTTGTCACCCCACTGGCCTCTGGGCTTGTTGGCTCTCAATCAAAGGCAAGTGTTCCCAGACTGAGCTCAGCCCTCTACGTAGACCAGCCTATCTACTCCTGTAGGAAGAGCCACCTGTCAAGTCCACAGGCCACTGGCTCCCCAGACACTGGCCATGTCTGCAAAGCACTGGGTGCTAGGAACTTCCCCTCCTCTCTCCTCCCACCTCCCTCTCCACTCCTTCCTCTTTCCTTCCCTCGTTTCTCCTCCTTCCCTCCCTCCCTCTTCCTCTCCATTCCCTCCTCCACCCTCCACCCTCCCCACAGAAGTAAGGAGCTTGTGCCATAGTCAGGCAATGTGTTAGGCACTTAAGAAATTTTAATGACAAGATTGAGAATCTGAGGTCTGATTCAACCGCTCCTTTCATAACTGAGACCCAGAGAAGTAACTCTTCAAGGTCACCCAGCGAATCAACCACAAGGACTGAGCCAGAAGGTTGCTGCTGAGTCAGCATTGAGGGAGTGAGCCCCCCCAACCCCCACCACCCTAACAGTGAGGATGAGAATGGAGTATTCACCTGTCCCCCGCCAGATCCTGCAGGCTGCTGCACACACACACACACACACACCCGACACACACACACAGTCCTTTTCTTCAGGATTTAATAATTTATTCTGATGGCTAAGCTGAGAAAAACTTAGCAGTAGGGAAAGGCAGCCCAGCCATGGTTTTCTGATGAACTGGTTCTCAAGGTCAAAAGCAGTGAAGGGACCCTAGGGAGAAACCATCCTGGAGGAAGGGGCAGCGCCTGACCCGAGGAGGCAGCCAGGGGCCTGCCACCCACAGGCTCTGGATGGAGGTGGAGTCCGCTTAGAGCTGCCTGGAGGTGCCGCTGCAGTAATGCTTGCTCAGAAAGTCCAGGTTGCACAGCTACTCCACAGCCCACTGCTGCCCCCGAGAGACCTGAGCAGTGGCCTTGACCTGTGGGGCTCCTGCCTTCTCACCCAGGAAAGGGGAGGAGTGGAGCCTCGTGGGTATTCTCCGGCTACAGGTAATAAGGCAGGCGCTGGTGGGTAGCAGGGCTCGGAGTCACTCACACATGTGCTTATTTATTTTCCTTACTTCCTCTCCCAAGGGTCTTCCGGATTAGAGAAAGAAAATCACAGGACAAGGGCCTGAGCTGGGGGAGGGATGTCTGTGCCTGGGGTGGGGTGGGCAGTTGCACTTCTGGGAGCTCACGTCTGTCTGAGAGCCAGACAATTAGACCTCAGGCACTGCCCCGCTGCCAGAAATGGAATCAGCACTTAGTGAACATGTGTTTTTTAATTACTCCCTCCCTCGCCTCCACTTTTGAGACAGGATTTTGTGTAGCCCAGGCTGGCCTCACGACTCTGTACATAGCTAAGGATGCCTTGAACTTCTGGTCCTCCTGCCTCCATCTCCTCAGTACGTGTATAATGGGATTACTTTTGTGCATCCCTTTCTGCAGTGCCTTGCAGATTAGGAAACTGAGGCAGGGGAAAGGTCTTTCCTCTGGCCACAACAGCAAGTGGCCAGTGGGGTCCAGGGAGCATGGCCACCACCTCCCAGACTCTGGGAAAGAAAGAGGAAGGAGCCGGGTGGTAGTGGCACACGCCTTTAATCCTAGCACTCAGGAGGCAGAGGCAGGCGGTTCAAGGCCAGCCTGGTCTACAAGAACTAGTTCCAAAAAAAAAAAAAAGAGGAACTAGCCTCAGTGGGTGGGCACCTACTGCGTGCAGAGGGCTTTGTGTCATGCCAGCCTTGCACACATGTGCCCACATCACAGGACATGCACCAGCTTCCTGAAGCCCATCATTCCTTCACTCATTTCTTCACCCACGGGCGACAGTGTTACTGGTCTCCCTGACAACCCAGACATAGAGGGGAGTTTTGCTCCCATTCTACAGTTGAGCAAAGGGAAACCCAGATTGGCTGATAACATATGTACCTGTGCTGGGCAGAAACCCCGCCCACTGCTGAACTTCCCATGGCTACTCTGACTCTAGGGTCAGCTATGGAGAGCAGGTGTGGTCTGGTTGACTTTTGAACTCCCAGTCTGGTACCACTTTTAGACCATTGTGGGCTTTCAGAACTTCCACAGCCTTCCCAGGCCTCAGTTTCCAGATCTGCATATTTGGGGGAGGATCGCAAAAGAGCTCGCAGGGGTTCTCACTCAAAGAGGGAACTTCAGGGCCCTCTGTCTTTACCCATATCCTTTGAAAGCCAGAGCATGCGAGCCTCTCTTGACTGATGGATAGATGTTGCTATTGAGCCAATTCTGGGGCTGCTGCCACTCACCTGACTCAACCATGCGATTCCTTCACTCAGTTCTGCTGAGACAGAATTCACACATCATGCATGCACTCACTTAACGCGTGATTCATAGAGGGCTGGCGAAATGGCACTGGCCACCAAGCCTAGCAGGATGAGTTCGATCCCTGGGTGCACATGGTGAAAGGAGAGCCCTGGCGTTTGCAAGCTGGTGACCTGCACAGGGCTCAGTGGACTTGACACACAAAATAAACACATGTAAGTTAAAATTTTCGAATCAGCTACTTATGGATTTGAGGCTAGTCTGGGTTATATGAGACCATCAAAAAGAAACACCCACCTTGAGATAGAATCTCTCTATGTAGCCCTGACTGACCTGGAACACTCTATGTTGGCCAGGCTGGTCTGGCAGTCACTGAGATCCTCCTGCCTCTGCCTCCAGAGAGCTGGGATTAAAGGCGTGCACTAGCACATGAAGCAATTTTAGGACATTTCACCCCCTAGCAGGAAACCCTGCTGCCCACAGCCCCACTCTCCCCATGAGCCCAGCCATCTCCCACTAGTCCTCTTTCTGTCTGTGCAGACTGGCCTCTAGGGACAGTTAGCGGGAACTGACTTACACGTGTCTGCCTAATTTTGCTTAGCGTCACAGTTTCAAGGTTCATCCAGGTACAGTATGAAGAAGCAGTTCCTTCTATGACAGAATAATATTCTATTTTCTGCATATCCTACATTTCATGTATTTGTAAATAGGTGTTGGGGTGGTCTCCAGCTTTGGGGTGCAGGAACTGGAAAACGGGCTTCATTCTTTTGCATGTGTATCCTAGAGTAAGTAGGGCTACAGTTAGCATTTAACCTCTCATGTATGATCTCCCCAAATTGCCTCAAGCACTCCCCTAGAGGATGCAGCTGTGGATGTGGGGTTTGGGAGATGACATTGAGGCACAGCAGGGCTGATAGGAAATGGCGCTGATAGATGCCTCCTCCAAGAGGTGACATTGTTGTTCACCTTGCCACCTCTGCCTCAAAGTGTTAGCCTTGGAAAAGGGGAAAGAGCCTTGCAGCAGGGGCCAGGCAGAGGGAACAGCACATGCAAAGGCCTGGAGGACAGCAAGGTCAGAACTCAGGCTAGATAGAGGTAGAGAGAGAAGGAAGGAGAAGGAGAGCCGTGAAGCACACCCCACCACTCCCACAACAAGCAATACTATTCACATTTGTGAAGTCAGGAGAACGAGGAGCCCCTGCCCCTAGCTGGGATGGTATAGACCAATAGTCCTTGGTGTAATGGAAAAATTAAAAATGCTGCAGGATTCCCAGCGGCAATGCTGTAGGTCCCCAAGTGGTGGTAGCGGGCCATGTGGCGGCAGGCAGCGGGCCCTGACAGCAGCCAGTCCCAGGCAGAGACAGCTGCCAGTCCCTGAGCGGTGGCTGGTCCCAGGCAGGGAGACACGTGGCGGGCGGGCAAGAGACAGAGACATGGATAGGCACGCCATGCGGAGTAAAGTTGGATATTTATTCAGGGGGTTATGGAGGGAGAAGGGTGAAGGGGAGAAGAGCAGAGAGAGGGGGGGGAGAGA
>PVIU01003532.1:0-71326 GCA_004026605.1 Ondatra zibethicus | reverse complement strand
GCTCTCCTGCTCCTCATGGCACAGTCAAGACCAGGGTACCTTTTTATTCTAGCAGAAGACAGGGCAGAGTTGGGACTAGCAGGGTGGGGCCTGAGCATGCCCCTGGGCAAGCCACTCCCCTCCCGAACCACTCAGGCCATTGGGCTCTCACGGCCCAGTGTTAAGCGTGAATACAATCTGCTTCTCAGACCCAACGGATCTTTTATGCATTTTTAACAAGCCAAGGTCAATGTTATCACCCAAAGTTGATGGCAATCTTTTCTCTATGTAGCTGATGTCTAAAAATATCCCCTCCTCAGGCCAGAGGTGTGGAATACACTCCTGGTTTTCTACAACTGGGTGTTCCTCTCCAGCTAGCTCAGCAGGGTGTTAAATAAGAATTCAGAAGAAAAAGGAAACCTTTGGAGGTCATATACATTTTGTAAACAAGTTTCTGTCAAAGTCAAACAAGTTTCTTTTCCAAAGTACTTGTCAGGGACTTTGGTAGTAATGTGCACTGTGAATTGGGTTGTTGGGGGTGTGGGGGCACTGCTGCTTATTTGACCAAAGAGGCTCAGGCCTGGAACCTTCTTTTACATGAATTTCTGACACCGTAGATTCCTGGGGCCCAGTGTTCCCAAGAGGAAGAACCTACCATGCTAGCTAGTGCCTGCCATCCACCTCTGGGCCTTTGGAGGAGTGAGCTGGCTTCTTTGTGCTCCACCCCTTAGGTCAGAGCAGGGCAGAGCCAGATGCATGAGGACAGGGTGTATAAATGACGCAGGCTAGGCGTCTGTCTTTGTTCCTTTGCGGCTGTGACAAAACATACTGACAAAAGCGATTTAGGAAAGAAGAGGTTTCCCGGGAGGTGGTAGCGCCATTTAATCCCAGCACTCGGGAGGCAGATAATGGAGGATTTCTGTGAGTTCGAGGCCAGCCTGGTCTACAGAGTGAGTTCCAGAACAGCCAGAGAGATACACAGAGAAACCCTTCTCAAAAAAAAAAAAAAAAAAAGAACAGAAAGAAAGGAAGGAAGGAAGGAAGGAAGGAAGGAAGGAAGGAAGGAAGGAAGGAGAGGTTTATTTTGACCCACAGTTCAAGAGGACAGTCCGTGATGACCACAAAGGCAAGGCTGCCGCTAAAGCAGCTGGGCGTGTCACATCCAGCCAGGAGCAGAGAGAGATGAATGCACACTAAGCTCAGGGCCCCTTTCTTCAGGATGCAATCGAGATTAACCCCCTACACACACACACACACACACACACACACACACACACACACACACACACACATACACAGAGGCATGCCCAGAGGCCCTGGGGGATTCTAGACCCAGTCAGGTTGACAGCTGACATTACCACCACATATCTGTCCTGGTTCCCTTTCTGTTGCTATGATAAAGCACTTGTATCTAAAACTACCTGGGGAGGAAAAGATTTGTTTGGCTTCCACTTCCAGGTCACAGTTCATCATTCTGAGAAGTCCAAGCATGAAGTAGGGCTTTTTTTATTTCACACAACGTTATCTCCAACCAGAATTCACTCACAGCCACAGGAGTCCAGCAGGAACCATGAAAGATGCTGCTTGCTGGCTCACACAGGCTCATGCTTAGCTAGCTTCCTTATACAGCCTACCTGCACAGGGAATGCTGCTGCCCACCGTAGATGAATCCCTCCTGCATCAATTAACACTCAAGACAATCTCCACAGCTATGTACAGGTCAGTGTAATCCAGACCTTCTAAGGGTTTGGACCAACGCATCATACGTGATTCATGTTGTAAGATCATTTGGAAAGTGTTGCCATACACCCCCAAATCCTCTGCTCTGCCAAAGAGTGTGTCAGTGTGAACCCAGAGAGCCTAAAAAGCTGGGATGTGGCTCAGTTGGTAGAGTACTCACCTGGCATGCATGAAGCACTGCGTTCCATACCCCTGCACTGCAAATCGGGTGGTAATGCTGGTCTGTGAACCCAGAACTCTGGAGGTGGAGGCAGGAAAATCAGAAGTTCAGGGTCATCTTTAGCTACATAGGGAGTTGGAGGCCTGGGAAACACAAGACTAGGTCTGGAGAGGAAAAACTGACAGAGAAGAAAATAGAAATCATTTGTAATCCTGCCCCTCTTTCCACCACTTGCCTTTGGGCTTTAGGGTACAGGTGAGTGTGTGTGTGTGTGTGTAATTTGGAGGAAGGTGAGACAGAGTCTCATAATGTAACTCAGGCTGACCTGAAACTCACTTCATAGCCCAGGCTGGCCTAAATCTTGTGGCAGTCCTCCTGCCTCAGTGCTGATTCCAGGCATGAGCTCCCCACTGGGCTATAGAACTGGGGCTTCACTGTGACCACTCTGGTGTCTTCCTTTATCATGATCCATGCTCTATCCCATGTGAACCCAGTGACCATGGAGTTGGATTCTGGCTCCAAGTCCTTAGAAAGGGGGCAGTGGAGGGTGTTATGAGAGCATTTGGAAACTGTGGCCTTTTGCCCTCACACTCAGCATAGTCCTGCAGCTGGAAATAATCCTGGATACGTTCCTTCACGGCTGTGTGATATTCCATCCCTGGGATGTATAGCATTTTAATTTGCAGTGGAGCTGTGCACCAAAGAAGCCTCACCAACTGTACATCACAGCCCAGGTAGCCTACCTTAAGCACTTTCACAACATCCCCACTAATTAGCTTGTGGTTGGATAGAATCATCACACGCTAAGCTTGTCTTATAAAAACCATCAAATAGGGGCTGGAGTGATGGCTCAGAGGTTAAGAGCATTGCCTGCTCTTCCAAAGGTCCTGAGTTCAATTCCCAGCAACCACATGGCTCACAACCATCTGTAATGGGGTCTGGTGCCCTCTTCTGGCCTGCAGGCATACACACAGACAGAATACTGTATACATAATAAATAAATAAATATTTAAAAAAAAAAAAAACCATCAAATAGCTGGCAAAGATCATTGAGTTCTATATGAGCGTGTAAACAGAATGACCACGCTGCCCATCATAAAGTCTAAAGACTGAGGGAGAAAGCACCATAAATGGGACCTCCTGTACCTTAATTCTCTTACAGATCAGGATGACGTGAATGCAGAAGGCCTTGGAAGGCAGGCAGCCTGGATAGCCCAGCAGATAGTGGGTATTTGGTGGGGTTTGCCTCCCACATCATTGCCCCAGAAGTTGCCCCCCTGCTGATCCCTGTTCCTAGTCAGGGAACACAGACACTGGGAGAGAGAGGCAGCGACAAGAAGGCATGATGAAGGGTCTGACCAGGCCGAAATTCCAAGGGGCATTGGCTGTGCAGTGTGGGTATGAGGAGGCCAGGAGTGATGGGCCTCCCGGGAGGATATGAGGAATGGGGTGTGAGAACACAGAGCATCACCCAGTCCCAGCTGGCAGGGGAAACACAAAGAGAGGAAACAGTTCAGCAGACATATTCCTCAACACCGTGCTAAGCATAGAACCCAGGGCCTGCTATGCCACTCCCCAGATCCCAGAAATAGTCTTTATTGGATGATGCTGTTCACCAGGTATGACAGGGACCTAAGATGCTGCTGGTTTCCTGCCTTGGCTCTGGTCCCCAAACAAATCCATGTACCCAGAGCAGCCACAGTGCTGTAAAATGTCAACTAGCTCATTGTGCCCCAGTAGGGCACCCCAACTACTACCATATGAGTCTCCTCTTCATCCCAGGAATCTCCTCATGCTCTTGCTCTTTCTGGAAGGTTCCCCCCTTCTGCACTGTCCTTCAGATTTGCAGATATTATATTTAGCGATATTCTTCTTGGAGACTTTTTCTGCTCCCCCAGGCTAAGTCAGGAACCCCAAGTTCTTCCTTGGGTAGCACAACAGCTGGCAAGCATAACTGAAGAGCTAGACACGGGCCCTTGTTTACTAATAGTGCTGTTTATAGAACAGGTTTGCAGACAGGCGGGAAGGCGGCCCCAGCTCCCGGGTAGCCCTCTCCCTGCCGTGTGTGACATGCTCACCACCTCACACTTCGGTGGTATGGCTGCTACCATTGTGAACACATTTGTTAGCTGAAGTCCAGCTTTTGCAAGGTTCCCTAGAATTCTGACACGCGCCCATCACAATATCATAAGGGGCAGTCCTAAAATGCCCTACGCACTATTTGTTCGTCCTTCCGTTCTGTTTCCCCTCTTCTGCTACTACCTGCCCGTCATTGACGTTTTTTTAACATCCCCTAGTTGGTGCCCATCAGAGCAGGGACCCCCATTTCTTTGCTGACTGTTTAACTTACTTAACTCCCAGTTCAGAGCCTGCCATATTACATTGCCCTATTAATATTTTTCCTTGCATATTTTAATAAAAATAAGATTCCAATCAGCAATTTGCCTTTTCCAAATATTGACAATATATCTTGGGAGTCTGTCCATCTCAGGATAAGGCAGGCTTGTGCTCACATGACCTGCTTGCCTCCCCATGCCCCACTAATTTTGTGGGTTTGGCTTGGTTTTTCTGGACAAAGAGTTTATAGCTCTGGCTGACCTGGACCTTGAGATTCTCCTGCCTCGGCCTCCTGAACCCCAGGGATTGCAGGGCCGTACCATCATGCCCAGTTCTCTTTAACTTTGAGCTGTGAAGACCTTCCCATTCCCACACACAGACACAGAGAGCCTCCTGCTCCAGCTACCGTCTGAGGTCTCCTTTTTCCTTAGTGTCTCTACTGTGTGGCCTTTTTCTCACCCAAAAGCCACTCTCAATTGTCCCATAACTGCAATTGTAAATATCTCTGGATTTCTCTAGAAGACAGAGACGTTAAGAACCAGTGTGCAGCAGCATCGTGACAACTGATATGCAGTAATATCATAAACACCTTAGTATCAACAGCCATGTGCCTTCTAGGTACACTTGGCATTTATCTGAGCGTGTCTCCACCAAGGCAAGTGCGCACTTGGCTCTGGACTGACAAGCCTTTGAAGTCCCTCCAGGGTTCTCTGGGGTCCCCTCCCTCCGTAGCAGCCTTCACCCTCTGTCACCCATCTATTGATCAGCCAGATGCATGCCTGCACTGTGTGGGCTGCATCCCACTTGGTGGCATTCAGTATGTGGTTCTGTCCTCGGCGTTTCTGGTCCAGATTTGGTCTGATTCAAGTTCCGCTCCAGCGGCGAACGATCTAGAAACTTCCCTTCCTGTCTGTGTCATCTGTGTTGTTCTGGGCAGTTATGGCTTAGTGCCTGAAGCCCTCCATTCTTAGGGACCCCCACTTCTGCCATGAGATGCTGCTATGAACGGGACTATGCCATCTTTGATGTTAGGTTACCCTGAGGTATAGCTTCAGGAAGACAGGCAGAATCCATGCTTATTGCTTTCCCTTTATTTACCAGTTTGCACAATGATGAGCTGCCTATGAATATTTGAATAAACGGTGAATAATACATGTGTGGGTGAACTGACAGGATGAGGAGCTGGGGTTCTTTCTGTCACCCTCAAGTGCCTGGGTCTGTAGCCTTCAGCCAGGACTCTATGAACAGTAGCTGCTGGGGTGTGGCTCGCTATTTGTCACCTTCTGCCTACCTCAGTTAAGTGCTAAGGTAGGTGTGGATATGGGGCTTAGTGGGTCTAGGGTTTATCTAGTGTGCACAAAGTCTTGGGTTTAATCTCCAGAACACTAAAACAAACTAACAAACAAAAACCCAATGATTGTGAGGCCGGAGAGATGTAAAGGCAGCTGTCCCCAAACCTGACGACTCAAGTGTCATCCCCAGTCTCCCACACCCATGCTGTGGCACACATTTGTGTGCATGCACGAGTGCATACACAAACACGCACGCACGCACAAACACACACACACACAAGTTGAATTAATTTAACTTTTAAAAATGGGTGTGCTAGCCAATACCTATATTCCTAGCTCTTGTTGGAGTGGCTTTGGGAGGGTCAGAAGTTCAAGGTCTTCTTGGCTACATAGCTAATTCAAGGCCATTTTGAGCTATATGAAATGCTCTCTTGGGGTTGGAGAGATGGCTCAGTGGTTAAGAGCACTGACTGCTCTTCCAGAGGTCGTGAGTTCAATTCCCAGCAACCATATGGTGGCTAACAGCCATTTATAATGAGATCTGGTGCCCTCTTCTGGCATGTAAGCATGCATGGAAGGAATGTTGTGTACATAATAAATAAATAAATCTTTAATAAAAAAAATACTCTCTCAAAAAAATTTTTAAAAAGCCAGGCAGTGGTGGTGCACGCCTTTAATCCCAGCACTTGGGAGGCAGAGGCAGGTGGATCTCTGAAAAAAAAAAGCTAGCCTGGTCTACAGAGAGAGTTCCAGGACAGCCAGAGCTACACAGAGAAACCCTGTCTCAAAATAATATATTAATTAATTAATATAAAAAGGAGTTCAGGTGGTCAAATTGCTGAACCATCTGACATAAGGGAGTCTCTCTCCACCTAAGAACAGAAGTTCAGGAATCCATGCAGAGCAGCCAGAACCAACCTCAGGAGGTCCAGTGCGCCCCTGGCTGGAAAAGGTAACCAACCCATGGAAGTAGGCATCTGCCCTCTTTGTCCTGAAGGAGAGTCTGAGTGTGCAATGAACAACTGATCTCCTGAGTCCCCTCAGGGCAGCCTAGCACAGTCCTGGCCACTCCTGCTCCTGAGTTCTTGCCTTCACCAGAGGCCAAGTGGCCCGCCCTGGAGCTTGCTGACCTCCTTCATCCTCTGGTCTCCTCAGGTGCAAATGCAACCTGCACGCCAACCTGTGCACAGTGCGCGAGGGCAGTCTGCAGTGCGAGTGTGAACACAACACCACGGGCCCTGACTGTGGCAAGTGCAAGAAGAACTTCCGTACACGGGCCTGGCGAGCTGGCTCTTACCTGCCGCTGCCCCATGGCTCTCCCAATGCCTGTACGTATGTAGCCAACCCAGTGGCGATCCTCATCCTGTGCCCCAGGACTGTGGCTCACATGTGCACTTGCATGCACGCGCGCACACACACACACACACAGGAGGGCGCAGCTGGCTTGGACACACACATGTTGACCCTCCAGCCGCCCTCCTCCATGTCTTCTAGGCTGTACTTGTGCACTTGCATGCACGCGCATGCACGCGCACACACACACACACACACACACGAGGGCGCAGCTGGCTTGGACACACACATGTTGACCCTCCAGCCGCCCTCCTCCATGTCTTCTAGGCTGTACTTTCAGCCCTGGTTGCTGGCAGGCCAACCCCACTCAGGCCACCCTCTTCACTCTGAGAGCAGGGTGGAAGACCTGTGGAGATTCAGGACAGCAGGTACAGTGAATGCCCCCTAACAATCAGTGGTTATGGGGTGCATGCAGCATGTCACATGCTTCTGGCACTGAACCCCCAGCCCAGCTGAGGGCAGTCAAGTACTAACCTTTACATTTGGCAGAAGTGCCCTTCAAGACTCTTGTCTGAGCCCCTGCTCAGCCCCGTCTTGTCCCCACCTCACTCAGCTATCAAGGGGAGCCATGTGAGAGTTTCCTCACACATGTCTGTATCATGAGCACTGTTTGAGGGATCCTCATGTGTGGGGGACCCCAAGAACAGGCTTCATGAAATCACAGCTCCCACAAGTCTCTGGGCTGCAAGCAGAGGAGAGCCTAAGCTGGCTTGTCAGACCCCTGAAATGCACCAAATGACCTGTTCCACACTGAGGCTGCACCAGGATCAGTGGTTACATGTGGCTTCCCTGAGCCCTTACAATCCCATGGGAGTGCCATGACCCCCCACCCCCAGATGAGCACCCAAAGGACAAGCCAGCCCAATGCCCTCCTGGTTACACAGCCAGTCCCAGCCAACACGGGACCCAGTGACAAAGCCAGGGTCCACGTAGTTCCCAAACCACATGTCCCATCTGGCACCCTCTCTCACCCCTAAAAGATTCATGTGACTTTATACTGATCAAAGCCGAAGGCTGCGGCGAGGCAGACGGTGACAGGCATGGCGCGCGTGGGCTACAGCCAGCGCTGTGACAAGCCTTTGAAGGGATGACTTGCCAAGCACCGCAAGGCACTGAAGGGTCTTCAAAGGCACAGAGGGGGCTTGGTGGGCTGCTGGCCTGCCCCCATCTAGCTCCCTCCTCCTGGGTGCCTCTCCACATCTCTTTGTCTCCTGTGCCTTCCTTTAGTCCTTGTTGCTACCTCTTACCGGTGGGCTTGTCTCCCCTCCATCTATCCTACAGCCATAACCCCACCCCATCACTTCTGTTTGGTTCCTTCTACAGCCTCCCACCGGTCACCTCCACCATCATGGACCAAAACTCCTACCTGAAGAATACCTAAGAGAATCACTGTCCCCAAGTCCTGCCAACCAGACAATCAGACCCCAGGGTCGCTTTTATGTCTTATCTCCTCCCTGCTTTAGGAACCTTCCCCACCTAACCCCCACTTCCCTCTATCTACCTCCTCTCTGGGACCTCCTCTTTATATCACAGGGACACCCCTCCTAGGTGCCCACCTACTTCAAAGCCTTGGGAGTGAACCCCTAAGTTGTCAGTCCCCCCAAATACAAGGCCCCTGTGAAATCACCCTACCTTTCCCTCCATCACTCCCTATTCCCAAAGCCAAAGTCCTCCACAGCCAGTCTCTTGGCTGGATCATTCCACTGTATCCCTGTGCCTTCCTCACCCTCAGGACCAAATTCTGAGGTCACCTTGCCTCTGCACCCCACTCCGAGCGCCTATGAGTCCTTGCCCTCAGCTCCTACACTCCCAAGATTGTCTATATCTCAGGCAGATGGCACCTGCTGGGGTGTGTAGGTAAAGACTGGAATAGAGGTCAGGAGACCCACCCAGTGCCCCACCCAGTCCACTGTCCCCACAAGTCCTCGGAACCACCAAGGAAAAGCTGTGGCTGACTCTTTCCTTTTGTGACTGTGACAGTTCTTCTCAGGGGTGATGACATCACTAGTTAATCCAGTCTCAGGTTTCCTTCCCCACAGAGGCACAGAACACCGAGAGACCTGGATCCAACCTCTCACACTGCTGTTCTCCCAGCAGGTCACACCTTCCATTCCCTGGTGATATCTCTGTCCGTGAGGACATTGTCCTGCCTTAGGGATCCTGAAAGTTGTGGCTAAACAGGAGGGAATGCTTATCACAGTGTCCCTTCTGGAAAATGGACTAAGCACAGCCTCCGGGCAGTCAGTGGTGAGAATCGTGAGCATGGTTGTGGGCCCATAGGCTGCCTGTGACCCAGCAGATTCTCGGGCCGTCAAAGTCTCCTTCCCTTTAGTGGGACTGGATGACACCTCCGTGGGCTCCCCTGCCTTGTACAATGTCCTGTGCCAGGTTGGGGTGGCCAGGTCTCGCCTCTAACACTGCTACCCTCTTGTGCCCCTACAGGTGCCGCTGCGGGCTCCGCCTTTGGCAGTAAGTATGCCGCACTTAGTACAAGACTGGGGCTGGGCCTTCAGAGTGGACAGGAACGGGCTTCTATCTCTCCGGGCCTGGCCTGTGTTCCCCCTGCATCTAATCACACCCAACTGCTTCTCCACCTCACCCCAGGTCTCCTAAAAGCTTTCTCATGCTGCTTTGGAAGAAGGACAGGGCCTTTGTGTATTTGTGGTCCCCTGACCCCTGGGTGGACAGAGTTCCCTGTCCTCCCATACTCCATTCTGCCTTTTGTAGGGTCCTTCTCTACTCGTGGCAGTGTCTGTCCCCTGAGTTTGGCCATTTGGTACCCCCTCCAGGTATCCTCCACAGCCGGCCTGCTGGAGGGGACAAGCTCTGATCCCGGTGCTCTGGATGTCAGGGAATGTCACGCTGGGAAGGGGCATCTGCAAGAGTGCCGGTGTCTTAGAAGCCCCAAGGATGGGGGGGGTTCTGATGTGGGTACCTGCCGACTCCCATCCACATGGTGTTCCTAAGCGTTTAATGGAGCCTGTGCAAAGCAGGGCACTGTAGCATCTCATTTAGACATTGTAAACTCACCCTGCCCCAAAAGATGTCCTTACTCCAGAGTCAATAGGGAAGGGCTTGTCAGTGTTAAACTGTGGCAGACCCCATCTTTGTGGATGTCCCCAAGGACTTCACCACCCTCCATCATGTTTCTGTGTGGACACGCCCTGCCTGCTTGTCCTGCCTCAGCCAGGTTGACCCCATCTAAGATGCTAGTGGGCAGAGAGAAACTGAACTCTGCAAGCATCACTGGTATTTGCCCCCAACATCAGAGTGAGGACATCTCTGGGAGGCCCCTACTCCACTCTTTCCTGCTTTCTCCATGTCTTGCCAGGTACCAGCAGGTCTATCAAAGACTCTGCGCCCAAATCCCCTATGGCCACTGAGGCCGCAAAGAGGGGTCCTATCACTTCTGTCCCCTCCACGTCTACCATCCAAGCCCCTGCAGCCCCCAGCACCCCACAGCCCACAGGTAGGTATGAGAATACACTGAAGGGTGCTTGCTCCCTCCCTTCTTGCCTCCCTCACCCAGGGAAGAGCAGACGCTTGCTTCTTAGAGTAGAAACTATTAGCAATCTAGCCCCATCAAAGCACTGGCTGAGGGGGTCCCCAGGCCATCTCAGTAAACCATCCCAGCCAGGAGTCCTAGTTAAGGCAACCACTGAGGCTCCTGAAATCTTCTTGTTCCTCCAAATGTTGTAAACAAGAACCCAGAGGTCAGTGTAGCCAAAGGGACAGGGGACTTTGTAGGAGGGTGCCCATGGCAGCAAGTTCACTCAGATATTCAGTAAGAGATGGTGCCTTGTTACCCAGACATGCTCTGTAATCCATCCATGGAGCTGGCTCAGGCTCTCTTCCTACCTGGCCACCTCCCGGGTTCTCCGTCCAGCTGCTAACCAGTGCGAAGAGCAGAGCCGGATTAGTGGAGATCAGGGCAGGAGGAGCCTTGAGAGGAAGCAGGTTCCTAACACCTGTGAGCAGAGCTAGGCCCAGACTGACTTCCTGGCTAAAGACTTGACTGGCTGTTTGCCCTCCCAAAGCAGGATTGGTGTATCCAAGTGGCATGGGACCCCAGTGTGGCCCTCTGGACTCATCTGGGGAAGGAGTGCCAGGTCTATCCCACTGCAGATGCTGGGAATCTAAAAAGATTCCTCCTCCCAGAGTGTACCAGCAAGATGGTGGCCAAGTAACTTCTTTTTAGCTCCAGTAACATATCCCTCCCTCCCCCCTTCTCAGGGAAGACATGGTAACAACTCCTCGTTCCTTGGACCTTTCTTCTCTCTCATCCATTGTCCCTGCCTAGACACTTCTTACTCCTGGCAGGTGACATCTCAGGATGGAGATTCCTCCAGCAGCTGGGGAAGGGATCAGCCCCACACTCTGTCTCATCTCTGTCTACTGCGCAGGGCAGCCTCTTCAAGTCAACTAGCATCCTTGAGAAGGTTACCTTCCTAGGACCACACCACAGCTCTCTCTGAATCCCTCCTCTCTACATGTGCAGGGGGCTGAACCCGGAGATGAAACCTTTCAGAGGAAACTTCCTGATGCCAGGAACCCCTCTGAGGCAGAGGAATCTGGGCTTTGAGGCCTAGCTGCCTCTGGAGACCTTTGCACTTGGTTGAGCCTGTGATGGACAGAGGGGACCAAAAATAACCAGGAAGGGGCGGGGCGCTCTGTCTGCCACTGACCAGTGGTTCATGCAGGGTGGGGACAAGCACTGGCTGCCAGATACTGAGGGACCTTGAACCAGCTTGGAAGCTGGGTAGGGCAGACTGAAGTTGGAAGCTAAATATAAGAAGACAGGGAGCCCAGTGAGGTTGCTCTAGAAGGACAGGGTCTGAGTTATAACAGTCCCCTGGAGCCTAGGGCTAACTGACTCCAGGATTTTGCTAGTGAGCAGGAGGCATGCCCATCCTCCAGGCTGCAACAGCAAACTCCCAGTGAATGTCAGATTTGCAATTCTGAGCCCTGTGCTGGATGGCTGAGCATTAAGGGGAGGAAGTAGCTTCAAGGTAACAGTCAGAAGCCTGCACCTTCTCATCTAGGACATCCTTAGCTCCTGTGTGACCATTGAAGCCTGTACCCAGACTCCCCGGGACACTTGGCATACCTTTGGTCTGGATGCCAGTTGCTTCCAGGTGTCTGGCTGGCTGCACAGCGTTTTCTTCCTAGTCTCCCTGGAGGAGGGCGTTGAGGCTTGGGAAGAAACCACTGCGGCTATGGTATGCAAATTATACCTCAATAAAGCTGGTTAAAAAAAAATAGAGAAACAGCTTCCCAAGGTCCCAGGAAACACACAGGCCAAGCTGGAACACGGGGCCAATTCCATTTACTCCCTGCCCCCTCTACCACTTGGGGCTACTGCAAGTGTTTGGAAGTGGTCCAACCTTTAAGACATAGCTAGCATGGGCTCTTGGTCCCAAGGATCCTCTTCTAGTCTTGGCACACAACACAGGACCCCTGAGAGTGTCCCAGCAGAACCAGAGAGAAGCTTTCTCTTCCTGGACCCAGTACCTTCCACAAGGTTCTCAGACCTCTTTGGCTACAGCCCAGCTGGGCCTTGATACCCCAGTCCCAGATGTTTCTGTCTCCTGCCAATGTCAAGCTGTCTGGAAGCCCCTAATCCTTCCCAGCCTCCTCATGCGGGGGGGGGGGGAGCCAAGCTCAGAAGCAAGATGCCTTCGGGGTGGATTTACCAGGGCTCTTAATTAAGCCCTTGCCAATTTGGGTCCTGCGGTCTTGTCTCTTCACTGAATACCATATTAATGTCAATTTGATGTCCAAAGACTTCAGGCTCCCAGCTGGGAATCTCCTGCCGTTTTTAACTGATAGAATTTCTTTTTCTTTCTCCATCAACCACCATGGTAATCCTTTTCCAAAAGGGAAGGCATCAGCTCCTCCCTGATGCCCCTCCAACACACACACACACACACACACAAAACCTCCCAGTTCTGTCCTTTGAATTTGTCAAAGTGATTGCCGACTATGTTCCTTGCTTTGTGTGCAGCTCTGGGAACTGAATGGTGGGTGTGAGGGAGTTGGTGAGCCACGATGAGGTCTCCTGATCCTCAATCCAAGGATCAGAGGGTAGAAGGGCAGTGATCAGAAAGGCAAGTTAGACATCGGGGGACACTCTGGGGAAGCTTCTAGAACCTTCCTCAATGTGTCTTGCATCCTTGGCCAGGACATTGTCCACCAGCACTGCACTAGCCTAAGGTTTCACACACAGGATTTGTTCAGATTGGCCCTTAAGTTGTAACAGAAACCACACAAAGAGGGAAGAGTCCTTGCAGGCAGTGTCCCAGCAAAGGAAGGACTATTCACAGCCCACAGGGCCTCAGGCATGGGGGCCTCCTCTCATCAGGCTTCAAGTGTGTGCATGCATATCCTCTGCAGGCTGCAATAGCATATATGCTGCCTCTGTAGCGGAAATGGAGCCCGGTCCTTTGGCCGATGTTGACAGAGCCTGTAGTTTCACCTCTTACAGGGGCCTCTGGGAGGGTGCAGGCACCATCCCTCACATGACTTGATTTCTTCTCTTCTTCCTCCCAAGGGCAGACCAAGACACCTACTGTTGCCCCCCTTGGTGATAGCTCCCTCTGGCCCCAGGTGTTCACCAGTGCTGAAGGTATGGGGGCAGGGCCTATGCTAGGACCCTCAGGCCCCTCCCTCTGTAGAAGGGGTGGCAGACTTATATGGTGGGCCTGGGTAGGAGGGGGCCCCAAGAACTGAAAGTAGTGGGAGAGAGAACTCAAGAGTTAAAGCAAGGAGGTAAAGGACCCGGCAGCCACCCTCACCTCTACTCTCAGTCCTGCCCCATTGGAAGCCAGGAGTGATATTGCTAAACCTTCTCCAAGGGCTTCAGAGTCTGGAGAAGGAACAGCTCCTCTCCCTCCTCACAATGTGGGTCCCAGGATACCTGGGCAGCCGACAGGGCTCAGAATAGGGGTGACTATGAATAAACAAAGGTGGCAGGAGAGGCCTGACACAAAGACAGCCTAGCAGTGGACAATGGCCGTTACATGAGGTTGTGAGCTACGTAGAAACCCCAGGACCAGGTCAAGAGCACTATTCTCCCACCATGGGGGAACACCCAAGAGAGGGGATGTTCATGGGCTAGCCTGTCTCTTCAAGAGGGAAGGTTATCCTCAGTTGCCCCCAGATGACTTATTGTCAGACCTATTGTCCTTGCCCTATCCATCAAACACCTCAAGCGCCCCTCCAGCCCAGGGATGAACGAGCCAGGCTCTGAGCGCCCTCTGCTGACAGTTTCTTGCGCAACTCGGGAGGATCGGAGCTTTGGCTTCTTACATCCTAGAGGTTGGTCCCTCAATCAACAATCCTCTCTGGCAATGAATACACTAGTCAGCTCCTGCTCTGGCCCCACTAAAGGACCAGAAAGTCCTAGAAGAAAGTACAGAGGCTGACTTCTCTGCGATAGTAGAATACTCACCTCTAAGAATGGGGCTGGGCACTGGTGGGATTCCAGGCAGGGAAAGGCTGCCTGCATTCTTGACTGACTGACACTTGCGAGTCACACCCAATGACAGTAAAGGACCCACTGTAGCTGGAACAGAAAGAAGTCCTCAGAGGAAAGATGGTGCAGTCTTAAAACTATTTAAGAATAGTTGTGTGTAGTATATGTTCTGCCTGCATGTAAGTATGTGCACTGCATGCATGCCTGGTGCCCATGGAGGTCAGAAGAGGGTGTGGACGCTCTAGAACTCTGGAACTGGAGTTACAGAGCGTTATGAGCTGACACATGGGTGTTGGGAATTGATCCATGTTCTCTACCAGAGCAACAAGTGCTCTTAACCACTGAGTCATCTCTCCAGCCCCAAGATGCAGTATTTAATGCCAGGTTTAGACTCAGAATTTGATGACCAGGGGAGTTCTGGGGACAAAGGAAGAGAGCCGAAGGGCAGTGACATTTACCTTCGGTCATCCAAATATCTCTCAGTATCTGAAAATGCCTTAGGGTAGGGGGTTAGGAGAGGGAGAAAGTGTTTGGGGATTGGTCCAGCAGATACTGGTCCTCGGGGAACCAGAGGCTATGGGGATGCACTCATCACTACAAGGTGCTTCAACCTGGAACTCCACAACCTGGGAATCTCATTCCACACCCGGGGACCATGTGGTCTCTCCCTGCCTCAAATGTGAACAGTTGACAGGGTTGCCTGGTGCCAGCCCGAGACACTCAGAAGTGTCTAGCTTCTCCATGGTTACAAATGGCTTGCCCTGGTGGATGGACCATGGCAGATGTAAGCACTTGTTTCTCGTCTCTCTAAGCTGTGGCTATCTCGACTGCTGTCCCCTCCCAAGTCAAGGGCTCCATACTTTTCCAGCTCAAGCCCAGATCTCCTCAAGTGATACCCATTGAAGAATTTCAAGGTAAGATGACCTGAGCCATGCCTCTAGCCTCTTCCCCAGATCACTGGACAAAAACAAGGCAAGGCAGAGCTAGTCAGTGCCAATGCAGAAAACCCTCCCAAAATAGCTGGGTCAAGGTTAAGCAGCGTCTCTCTGGCCCCAAGGGAGCTGAAAGCAGGGATGAGTCAGAAACCAACTCCACACAGTGGGCAGGCACATGGCAGGAGAAGCAGCTGCCACAAATAGCCTGACCTGGCTCCCCTGGGAGGTGTGGCCCAGGGGTTTGTCTTGGTTGGAGTGGAATCTGGGACACTTGGGTCACTGGCAATGCTCTTTGGGGGCATCTGGAGGATGCTTTACCTCCTCGGTGTCTCTGGAGGGCCCAGGTCAGGAACAGGTCAGGCAGACCCATGGGTGGGCCCACCAGTTCCTCTAGATGTATCTCAAAGGCATTTCTCCAGGGTCTTCTGTGACTTTGATCATATGGAGACCAGATCATCACCACCCTGGTCATCACAAGAGAGAGGAAGCTGCCAGGCAGTGGTGGCGCACGCCTTTAATCCCAGCACTAGGGAGGCAGAAGCAGACAGATCTTTGTGAGTTTGAGGCCCAGCCTAATCTACAGAGCTAGTTCCAGGACAGCCAGGACTACGTAGAAACCCTGTCTCAGGAAAAAGAAAAGAACGGCCTGTGGTAGGCTGGAGCCATGGCTTGATTAGTAGAGGGTTTGCCTGGCACATAGGAATAGACCCTGGGCTGCCCCAGGAGGTGGCAGTAGGAAGGTCAGAAGTTCAAGGTCATCTGTAGCAACAGACAGAGTCCAACATCAGCCTGAGCTACCTGAGACCCAATCTCAAAACAACAAAACCAAAAACACTTGTGGAAGGGATTGTACATGGTCCCACAATGGCTCAGAGGTAGCTTTCCTTGGTTTGAACTTTGCAGTGAGATTCAAAAGCTGGACTGGAGCCAGAGAAAGTCAGGTGATGATGCTCAGAGTCTTGCTGAAACTAGCAATACAGAACCAATCAAAGCTCATGGGGAGTTCTGGCTAGTAAGGAGTCCCACAGGACTTGCAGGGACAGGGACAGCTCTCTTCCAAAGCAGCATGGAAGGAAGGTTTTCTGTCCCGTTCCATCATGTCCACATTTGCGCATGACTCTATTCACCCATAGGCCCCTGAGGGGACCATGGCAAACATGGAACCCTGGCACTGCCCTCTGCAAACGCGGCCTGCAGCATGACCCCACCTACCTTGTATGAATCGACTGCTAATCAGCCCCAGCACATGGGCATCCTTCAGACCCAGTCTGCTCTGACATTGGTCAGGTGTTAGCATGCCCTGGCCTCCCTGACTCCCTACCCATAGGCTTCCCGGGGGCTCAAAGCTAGCAGAGTTAGCTCCATCACATCCTGACCTGGAGCCCCTTTCTGATCCTTCTCCCAAAGATGCCTCCACCCACCGTCCCTGTGTACTCTTGGGTATGTCCGTCTCTGTATGCCTCAGTTTCCCCCAAATGCTCACTGACCACTGGTGTTTCTCCCACTTGGCTGGTCCAGACTGTGAGTGCTACGGCCATTCCAACCGCTGCAGCTACATCGACTTCCTGAACGTGGTGACCTGCGTCAGCTGCAAACACAACACTCGAGGCCAGCACTGCCAGCATTGCCGCCTAGGCTACTACCGCAATGGCTCAGCGGAGCTGGACGACGAGAATGTCTGCATTGGTAAGTGGGGTCTCAGGACCCCTGGGGAGGAACCACCTGGGGAGGTCCAGACCCTCCAGGGTGAGACCCTCTTCATCTGAGCATCTTTAGGGGACCAAAGCCCTTTGATCTGCTGCTGTGACTGTGGGCACTGGAAACAAACACAGGCACTAGTTAGAATCAAAGGCTTGTACACATTTGCCATCCCCTGTCCTCTCTGGTCGCCCCAGAAAGTTGTGGGGTGGGCTAGCTAAATGGTTTCTATCGCTCCTGCTGTTGAAACTGCCCTTCAAATTTTCAGAGCCAGCCTTGTAAAGCTGGGCCTGCCACCGTAGGCACCCATTCTTTCTTCAGTGGTTCTGTCCCAGAACTGGCTTTTCTGTAGAGAAGTCCCAAGGTGCTCCTTGGGCCTGGACAGGGGACAGACCCTAAAAAGGCAAACCCATAGCCCCCAAATGATACCCAGTAGCATAGAAGGGCAGTCAGGATGGCCTATCTCTAGGCCTATTTCCAGCAGGGGCCAAGTCTCAGGCCTGTGAGCAGCCGGATCCTAACCAGCAGCCAGCAGGACTACTGCCCATCCCCCACCAGCAGCACCACCTGGCCTGCTCAGTTGCAAAGCTAGAGCTGTCACTCTGGATCATGGCTGAGGTCTTCAGATAATTCCATCAGCTCTAAAGTGATCAAACAGAATTGTGTTGCCAGTGTCACACAGGGCCAGCAGCAGGGACAGGGCAAGGCCTCTGATCTGATTAGAGGTGCCCCCTTTTTCTTGTCTGTCTGTGCCTCCATCTCAGGCCAAGCACTGGGCTTCAAGAACTGGGGGTCAGGGACACACACACCCTACACGCAGTCACGAGTGCACACACACACTCCCCTCCCCCGAAACCAGCTAGGGCAGGCAGCAAGCAGAGGTAAGCCTCTGGCTGCTCTTCCTCCTCCAGCCTTGGTGCGGGGGGGGGGGGGGCAGCCTCCTGGATAGACACCCATCACCTATCACACTGGTGGTTTTGGATTAGAAAGAATCAACCCCCTTCAGCTGTCCAGAGAGGGAGATGGGACTGACTGAGGCCTCACAGTGGGACGAGGAAAAGGGTGTTGGATGCCAGGAGAGGAAAAACTATAGAGCCTTCTCTAGCCATGTGGATGCCCCAGCTGTCTCCACTGCGGCCCAGCCACGAGCTCTCTTGTGGGGAGCATGGCCAGGGGGCGCAGAAACCGAGCTAACAGAGATATAAACAAGAGCTATAAAGGTTGGGCCTGGGGCAGAACCTATTTGAATGCCGCCGTTGGACTGACTGCATGTGCCCCATGCCCTTGCTCCTCCTCAGAATGTAACTGCAACCAGATCGGCTCTGTGCATGACCGGTGCAACGAGACAGGCTTCTGCGAGTGCCGGGAGGGCGCGGTGGGGCCCAAGTGCGATGACTGTCTTCCCACGCACTACTGGCGCCAGGGATGCTACCGTGAGTAGACCATTCCCCGATGGTGGAGCCTTCAGGCTGGAGGAGTAATCCAGAATGGTGGGAGGGGGTCTACATGGGTCTGCTGCGGGCTGGGGTGGGCTTCTAGCAAGTAGTTGCAGCAAGAAGGGCGTGATGCAACCATGAAGGAGTTCAAAGTGGGTGGGTGGAGCTCAAGTGGGTATTGTCAGGTCTTCAGTGGGTGGAGTCCGTGGCAAGTGGGAGCCAGCAAAGAGGGGAGCGGGGAGCTGAGGGTTGAAGGGGAGCTGGCTGGAGTTGGCTGAAGGCGCGGCAGTTTGCTCTAAAGAAATGAAGGCTTGGGGGAGACCCAAGGGACATAGTCTGGGAGAGCGCTCCAGGTACCCGCAGCAGAGTAGGCAAAGCGCTGGAGGCAGACCGCAGGTGCTCCTGGGGAGCCGCACCACTGCCGGGGAGGATCTGGGGATAGTAGGGCTAACAGGCGGTGGACAGGCAGGGGCCGGGTCCCACCAAGCAGGGTGTGCGTCCTAAGCATCGAGAGCTCCACCCAGGAGCGGGGGTCACCAGAGCCCCATTGCAGAAGCTCAGTCCCTCGTCCCAGCTCCTCAACTGTCCCCCCCCCCCGGCCTGCAGCCAACGTGTGCGACGACGACCAGCTGCTCTGCCAAAACGGCGGCACCTGCCTGCAGAACCAACGCTGCACCTGCCCGCGCGGCTACACCGGCGTACGCTGCGAGCAGCCCCGCTGCGACCTCGCTGACGATGGTGGCCCGGACTGTGATCGTGTGCCAGGCACCGCCCCGCGCCCCGACACCCTGCTCGGATGCCTGCTGCTGCTCGGGCTCGCCGCCCGCCTGGGCTGCTGAGTCCGCTCTAGGGGTCCGGGAGTCCCGGGCCCGACGGCGACACGGGTGCGGCCGAGCTGCTCCCAGGTGCTACTCGCAGAGTCCTCCAGCCCTCCCTGCTCCGCCCACGCTCACCGGCCCCTTCCGACACTGTCCTCACCGCCCACAGGGGGCGCTGTGGAGCCTTGGCCCGGCGGGCTGCGATTTTCAGATTTTTTTTTTTAAATGACCCAAAGTCCCTATATTTTTACTTTTTCCTTTGTTTCTTTGCTTTCTTCTTCTCCTCATTCTTCCTCCCCCCTCCCCCTTTTGCTGGCGGTGAGACAGGGACTGGGGAGAAACGCTGCTCATCCCAACACCCGCAGGTACACACACACACACACACACACACACACACACACGCGCGCGCGCGCGCACACCCCAGCGCCTGTTCCTGGCTGGCTCCACCAGCCAGCGGACCCGGAACTCCAGTTGCCTACAACTCTAATCGCTGACTTGATTCTCTTTTGTATCTTTTTTCTTTCTTTCTTTTCTTCTCTCTCTTTCTCTTTTTGCACTCACCAGACCCCAGGCCCCCAAGGAGGCCTGGAGACAGAGGAACTCACTGTCTGAGGGATGGGTAGGACAAAGGGCGGAGCAGAAACCTTGTTTTCTAGAGAACTATTTTGTTTGTATCCACTGTCCTTGTGAGGAGGGACTCAGGTGGGAGCTGGTCACCGAGGGTGGCTGATGGTGTGCAAGCCCACAGTAAAAGGAGTTCACAGCTGCCTCTGCCCTCTTGCTTTCTGTAATGATAGACAATCCCGAAGGTCTGGATAAAGAGAGGAACCCACAAAAAAGCCTTAAAGAAACAGTTCCGTACTGGGACCGCTCTTTCTCAATCTGTCCTCTTCTGGTCCTCCCCCTACCCTGGTGTTTCACCTTTGGCCAGGCTGCTGGCCACCACCTGGTAGGTATTTTTCCAAACAGAGGTGCCCCCTTTCCCTACAGCTCCTTCCAAATTCGGAGCGCCTGCTATGGAAGCCCCAGGAAGATAACTCAGGGAGCATTCTCGAGGCTGAACCCCATGCTAATTTGTAACTCTCTTCTGTGACCCCTGGGATAAACGTGTTATTATTTCGGTCCTGCTGGCTTTGGAGTCTCAGGTCCAATGTGAGGTTACATAGAACTCCCAGGCTGCAGGCCTGGCCACTGAGTCCCAAAGTGGGCACGACACCTCCTTGCTTGCTTAGGTGCTTGGTATGTGAGGACCCAAAAGGTCACCGCAGTCAGCCCACCTGGACGTTTCCCTCCTCTGCTTGCCCTGGAGGTCAGGTTCCCCTCCCATTTATCTCCGCGCACCTCTTAGTCCCTCCTCCTGGTTCTATATGCCCCACTGCTCCCACAAGTGTTCCCTCCTTGTTATTGGCCAGCTGTTCTCTGTAGGCCGTCCCGTCCCCAGGCCTTTGCTCAAGTCTGAAGCAAAGCTAAGACAGTGTGCTAAACATAGCCCGGCCCTGTGATTTACAAGAGTAAAGACAGAGACTGGAAACGTTGGCTGACTGAGGCCAAATGCCGCCCCCTACTGGTCACTCTTTGCTCTGATCCCCGGCACCAGCAGGAGTCTGCTCCAACCTCTAAGGGGGGCTTCTGTCAGGTCCCTGGCTCCATCTACAGAACCCCAACATGCCCGGGCAAAACATCTCTGGTTCTCCTTGTAGATGAGAAAGGCCATATGACACACCTCTGTGAAATATGATATAAGCAAAAATGACAGACAGGACTTGCAGGAAGTTTCTAAAAGTCACCCCCACCACCACCACCCCTGCCACACTGGGCCCCAGCCCCTCTTCTGCCTCTCTCCCCAGTGCTCAGCTGCAGGGTGGAGGCAGGAGTCATCTGGCTGAACATGAATGTAACCCCCCCCCTCCAAGATGATGGAGCAAAAACAGAAATTGCCTCTGTGAAGACCCAGCCTGGCTATGATGTCCCAAACTTCTGAAAGTGGGGGAAAAAATAAAAATCCATGGGAGGGAAGCTGTGGGAATTGAGGTTTCTGTTTCAGGCAGAATTGCCAGTTCCTAAGCCCCTGGCCTCCTGACTTGACATCTAGGCGTCTAAAGTGCACTGAGTTCAGAGAAAAAACAAGACACCTAGTTCACCACAAAGCAGCATCCAAACTCAGACACCACCTCTCCCCAGAGCAGGGCCAGCCTCCACCTTCAGTAGGGAGCAGAGAGTGAGCTGCTGCAATCCCCTTCCTGCAAGAGGACTGGAATGCCTGAATGTGAAAGAGGATGCAGCAGCTTTTAGAACCACAAAGATCTAGGGTCCCAGCAGAGTGAGGCGGACACATGCAGGCTGGCCTCAAATGCAGAGATGTTCCTACCTCTGCCTCCCACGTGCTGGGATTAAAGGCGTGTACCACCACCGCCCGGCAACACCTACCCCTTTCTTTATGCCACCTAGGAGTGTCCCAGGACACTGGAGGGGCCTGAGAGAAGAAGGGAACCCACTCTGTCCTTCCTGAGCTCTCAGCTCGCCTTGCTGTGTCAGCATCCCTGGGACCAGCCAGTCTTCTCCAGAGCAAAGGGCTGGTGCAGTGCATTGTAAATCAGAATGGCAGCCCCAATCCCTAAGGACCACTCAGGCCCTGACCTCGGCTGGAGGATAGAAGGAATGTTGCCAGTAGCCATTTGGAGAAATCTGACATCTTCCAGATCACGGAACGAAGGAGAAAACAAGGTCACCCAGGCCAGAAGTCACAGCCCAGGCTTTTGATGTCCGGTCCCCAAGGCACGGGGGGGGGGAGGGGCGGGCGGAGGAAAGCACCCTTTGGCCCGGCTAGGCTCATAGCAGCACCCTCCTGAGGCACCATGCGGTGTTAGGATGTTAGCCCTGCCCTTAATCCCTCCTTTATCCCAGGATCAGATTTCCATCTTGGCTCTGACAACCCTGCAGGCTGCGCAGCTCTTAGAGGCAGAGGTGAGGAGCCCTTAGCATCAGGGCTCTGGGGATGAAATCAGCAGCGCCCCTACCCCAAGCAGTGACATCTACAGGTATCTCAGCAGTGCCCAAGTGGAGGCAGAATTGTCCTAGTTTGAGAATCACTGTGTAAGCAGGAATGGATGGTTCATTTTAGAGAGGGGCAAGTAGAGGCTAAGAGGAAGAAAGTGACTTGCCTGAAATCATGATTGCTAAGGGATGGGTGAGATTGCTCCAAGCATTGGCTGCCTCTGCAGGTCTCTGTACCCCCATTGGCTCCTTTGCCCTCCTCCCTCTTCTACCCTGTGTGGGGATCCCTGGGGAGCCTGGCTTCATCCCACTGACTGCTGAGAGCCAGGGGAGTGCACACCCTACACAAAGGCTGCCCTGGCCCTGCCCTCTAAATAAACAGAACTGCTGCCTTGGCAATCTTGCCTCCAACCATGCTTCATAGTTACGAGGCATTTATGGGCGCCTGGGGAGCAGCTCACATCTCTCTCAGGTCTGGGAGGAATTGGGGTGAATCTGGTTGGTCTCCCCCAGTGGAGGCACCTAGCCTATCCTAGCTCACCTTAGGTGGGAATCGTTAAAGGGATGGACCCTGATAAGAAACGCTTTACTGGTTTATTTTTCTTTTGGAAAGCACACATTGCAATTTACAGGCAAGCTAGAAATTATGAAAAAGCTAACAGAATATATGTACATTCTGAAGCAGTCTTGCTTTGAGACTCCTGATCCTCCTGCCTCCTCGGCCTCCTCTGTGCCAGGACAATGAACATATTAAGTTAAAATTACCCACAAGTCTCAATTCAGAGCTAATAACTGTCAATGTTTTTGATAGCTCTTTCTAGTATTTTCTATAACAAGCACCCCCACAGAATTATTCTTGTTTTCCTTCTAATCCCACAGGATGCCGGGATTGCAAAGGAACCGTCCAACTTTTGTGTGTATGCTGGGGATCCAAATTCAGGTCCACACTTTTGTGACGGTGCTGTCCCCACTGAGCCTTCACTTTTGAGATCTCTCATTGGACCTGTAGCTCACCAATCAGCTAGTTAGGCTGCCCAGCAAGCTCCAGGGACCTGCCCCATCATCCCAGTGCTGTTTATGGGGTGGGGGTGGGGTGGAGGGGATTGCATCCAGCTTCTTCATGGGTGCAGGGATCCAGGTCCTCATGTTGACAAGCACTAACTGGACTGTCTCCCTGGCTCTCTGGAGGCCTGAGAAAGGCTAACACAGCCCTTCATCTCCCCCCCCCCCCCCCCCCCCCCCCCCCCCCCCCCCCCCCCCCCCCCCCCGGCTCCTTTCCTCTTCCCTCTCAGCCTCAGCTGGTGGCAGAGGGACTCCAGCCCCCAATAGGGAGTTGCTGCTGTTTCTCTGTGAGAACAGGGTCTGGCCAGACGCCCCAGCCCCACCACTGGCTCTGTTTCTGGTGGCAATGGAGAATGGCTGTCCTGGAAGGGCAGGCCCAAGGCAGAAGGCTGCAGGCTACCAGCTGGTTTCCAACCTTAGCTGAACAAACAGGTGGCCCTTGGGACACAGCCAGGAGCTGAGATGGGCACTTCCCATAGCTGACCAGTGAATATATGGCTGGCCAAGAACAGGGTGGCTACAAAGGTAGAGGAGATGGCAGCCCAGGCCCAGGGCCTGGAGCTTGCCACCTGGATATGAAGGTGGCCTTGACAGCTACACTTTGTGTGACTTTTGAGTGACACACTCTGGTGTCTTGTCTTCTCATCTGTGAAAAGCGACAGTAACAATAGTCCTGGTCTCCAAGGGAGTCAGTAAGCGCACACTGGCAGGGTTGAGAACATGCCTGGCATAAAGCCAGCCAGTCTACTGTTTTATGGTTTGGTTACCCATCCTGTCATGTGACACAGCCTCACTCCTGCTCTTCCTCCCTTCCTTTTTTCCCTCTTTTCTCTCATAAAGCAGTGTGCCAGGCTCCAGGCACAAAGCACAAGTGCATCCTTGGGGGCAGATATGGCCCAGCCCTTGCACTTGCCCTATCCCTTCCCATATGCAGGCATCTGCCCAGTCTTCATGCTACCCAAGACCAGAAAGGCATTTTAGACCTCTGTGCCCAAGGGATTCCCTTGCTCCTGGGCTGCCCTGCATGTAGAAGCATGTCAGAATCCCTAGGCCAGGAACCTCTCCGCTTACTTCTTCATGGCTTGCCTGGGACTCAGCAAGCCTCCTTCCCAGTCTTGCGCACAGAGATTACAGACGTGAGGCTTGTTCTTTCTGGTTGCTCTCCTGCATGTTGTATAGATAGATGGGCTTGGAACTAGGCAGGGGAAATTGGCAGGACTGGAGAGGTATGAATGGGACAGTGGGTGACCAGGAAATGGAGGTCCAAGGCTAAAAATTCCCAGTGGTCTTTGTGGAAGGCACTGATAGTAATGACTGTCCTGGGCTTCCAAGTCCAGGGAAGCCCTCTGACTGCATTGCCTACTTGCCTGGCTGACCTCCATTGCTCAGCAGCATTCCCTGCCCCTCATCCCTTCAAGGTTCTGCTTAATCCAAAATCCCCAAAGAGGTGTGGAGAGGCTGTAGGGAAGGTCATGAGGGCCAGGCAGGGCTGGCTCTAGGAAGGTCCTGGGGCCTGACTGAAACCTAGAACCCAGCGACATTGGACAGGGCTGGCCCAGGAACAGGCGGCAGGGCTTCAAAAGCAGGTCAGGCTGACATGCTGGAGATGCAAACTTGGGGGCATCTTTGTCGAGGAAGTAACTTTGATTCCTAGAGGCACTATCAATGACTGGGAGACCAGCCTCCCAGGACCCCATGCACCCAGTGCAGGAATAAGATCACAGATGGAGGCCCACATCCACACGCCTATTTAAAATCCCCCATCATGGCACGCAAGGTCAGGTGTGTTCCCAAGATGGCGGCCCTCAGGGCTCTGGTATCCGGCTGAGGAAGGCAGCTCCAGCTCGCAGGTTGAGAGAAGTGGTGGAGATCCGAGAAGGGAAGACGACTATAATTGAAGGCCGAGTCACAGAAACTCCCAAGGCAACCCCAAATCCCCCATCAGGTGCCGCTGGAACCTGAAGCACAAGTATAACTATGAGGATGTGCTGCTGCTCAACCAGTTCATCCGGCCACATGGAGGCATACTGCCCCGGAGTGTCACAGGCTTGTGCCTGGAAGAACACCGAAAGATTGAGGAGTGTGTAAAGATGGCTCACCAAGCAGGTCTATTCCCAGATCACAGGCCACGGCTTCCAGAAGGGTCCTTATCGAAAAATAAACCCAAGCTCAACTGCTACCTGACTCGCTGGGCTCCCAGCTCTGTCAAGCCCATCTATAAAAAAGGCCACCGTTGGGATAAGGTGGGTATGGCTGTGGGGTCACCACTCCTGAAAGACAATGTCTGCTACTCGAGAAGGCCTTTGAAGCTGATTCATTAATAGAAGCCGCACTGCTGAATATCCTGACTAGAACCTTCCAGATGATGCACCTGACCCTCCCACCAGAACCACTGCCCTCCACACACACAGCATGGGGACTTCAGAACTAACTTCTGTTCCCTGGATCTACCCAGCCATGATGTTGGGAGCCAGGGCAGACAGGAGCTGGCCTGTGGTCTTCTGACTAGCTTGGGCTAAGATCAGTGTAGGGCAGGAGACGTACGCAAAGAAAGGTGATAAAGCAGGCTCTTGGCAATAAATAAATAAATAAATAAATAAATAAATAAATAAATAAATAAATAAATAAATAAATAAATAAATAAATAATCCCCCACCATGCCAGATATAGTGGCGCAGGCCTTTAATCCCAGCTGGTCTACAGAATGAGTTCCAGGACAGCCAGAGCTACATAGTGAGACTCTGTCTTGAGTAAATTTCCCCATCCTGCCATGAGTTCAGAGCAGCCAATCGATGCTGAGCAATGAGGACCAGGTTTATATTAGTGTCTTGGGACTATTCCAGAGGGAGTGGCCTGAATCCCTTCCACACTGACCTATAATCCTGAAGGGATGCAGGCTCTTCTGAGCATGCTCAACAGCATATCATATGGCAAGGAGACTGGAAAGAAGATGAGGGAAGGAGGGAATTAAATCCCTAGGGATTTTCCCACTGCACCTCCCCCTTCTCCTCACACCTGACACGCAATTCTACTTGCTTCTCCCCTGAGGTCAGTTCTAGAAAGCTCCAGCAGGGAAGCTTGGAGTGCCTGGGCCTAGCCCTTGGCTTGGAAACACTCTTCTCTAGGAAGAGGAAGACTCCAGGGAATAAAGGTAGATTCCACAATTGGGCAAAGAAGCCAGGCTGGCTGCTGGGGCCCCTGGAATAGCAGGGTCAGAGTGAGTCCAATAGAATACTGATAGCCATGAACTCTTATTTTTCTTAAGAGTGTACAGTAATACTTTAAAAAGTATCATTAGGGCATGGGAAGGGTGATGGGAGGGTGGGCATTTGCATAAGCCAGGGGAGTAGGAAGAACAGTTTTCCATTGATAAGCAACCAGCATTGGCAACTACCCACTGAATACTTCCAAACAGTTGGTAAAGTGCAGCGAAGGCTACCAACAGGCATCTTAGGGGGATAAACATGCCTATCACCATGTCACTGCACACCATGTACCTGGGCTGAAAGGTCATATAGATGTCATAAATGAGTCCAGTCAATATGAGTCACCAAGGTTCAGGAGATGGCTCAGTAGGTAAAGGCACCTGCTGCTAAGCCTGACTACCACAGTTCAACCTCAGGCCCCACACAGTAGAAGAAGAGAACTGATTCCTGCCAACTGTTCTCTGACCTCCACAAGTAGTGAGTACTACAGTGTGTGCATGTACACACACTAAATAAAATGTAATCTTAAGGTCTGGAGAGATGGTTCAATAGTTAAGAGCACTTGTTGCTCTTGCAGAGAAGCCAGGTTCAATTCCTAGCACCCACAACCACCTGTAAGTCCAGCTCAAGGGGATTCAAGGACTCTAGGAACACACACAGATGTACACATACCCACAGCCCCCACCCCCATACTCACATAAGACAACAGATTATTTAAATTTCCAAACGAAAAGTCTTTCCGCTTTTAGATGACTATAGTAAATGATATTGAGAGGAAAACCTTTACCTGGCAGTAGTGGCGCACACCTTTAATCCCAGAATTCAGAAGACAAAGGCAGATGAATCTGAGTTTGAGGCCAGTCTCAAACTGGTCAGTCTGGTCTACAGAGCAAATTCTAAGGCACCCAGAGCTACAGAGAAACCCTGTCTCAGAAAACCATAAAAGAAACCGGTCTCCATGGCTTTATACATACGTCCAAGCCATCTCAGGAAAATCAAGGGTTTTGCACAATGATGTGGGCTCCTTGCAGGAAGAAATCAGTTGGGCCATTTCACTTTCCCTTTGGCCTTGCTGCATCACCCTTGGGAACCTTTCATCTGAACAGAAACAGCAAATATCCCATTTACTTTTCTTGGAGGGGGGCCACATCCAAGGAACTCAGAGATGATGTAACTATGAAACCCTTATTGCTGCTGACTCCATAGGAGCTAGACTCCAATGCTGGCTGTGCCATGGAAACACCCAAGAACTAAAACTTCAAGGCCAAGAGTTATACTCTAAATCCATTAGATCAGAAATTCTGGGGTGAGCCAAATTGATTCTCCCTTGCTAATTCCCAATGTAACCACTCTATTTGCAGTAGAAAAAGAAAGGCAGTGGTATTCCTGGCCACCATAGCTTCAGCTGCCATTGGAGACTGCCACTGACATCCCCTCAAGTGGCGAGTGCCTTCTGTACAGCAGAAGTGGGTGATAATTCAGGTCCCTTGTGAGCAGAAACCGACTCTGTGGTGCTCACAACACTGTAAATTTTCTTTAAGTTCAAGCTAAACCTTACATTGCTCCCTAAATTGTTTATTCCTCAATGAATAGTGAAACCCAGGATGTGGCGTAACTACATGTAACTGTGTATTGGTCTAGAGACGGAGGCCTGGATACTTCACTACCTAACGTACTTAGTAACGTACTAGTTACTTACTATGTTAGCTACCGTGCTAACGAATTCCAGAGAGGAAGTGACCATGGCTCAGCACTCATCCCATCGGGCAAATTTATCACCCTCTTTTCTTCCCTGTGATCTGAGTGCACCCTGAGTACAGGAAGATACAGAGAGCAGAACAAGTGCCTTTTAAATGATAGCTTTCTGCAAGCCACTGTGTGTTCCGAGTGTCTGTAATCACTGGCAATTACCCGACTTGGCCATGGATGCCCTGTGCCTCCACGGGCATTTCCAGCAGTGCCTGTCCAGGTCACTGCTCATTGGCTACTGTCTCTACCTTCCTGGACCCCAGCCTAATGGTGAACTTGCTATAATTTGTAAGATGTCCAGGTGGCAGGGGGGAGGTTCTTAACCTTACCTTGATGATTCCAAAGGGACCTGGGGTCAAAGACAGTGGGACTGGGCAGGCCAGGCAATTAAACAAGATGCTGGCAGAGTAAAGAAAGGGTCACCTGGCAGCATCTGCTGCTTTAACTTAGCAACATACAATACTTCTACATCAGTTTTCTTTTGTTTTTAATTCTGCCATTTTCTCTTAAATTTTAGATATTAACAAAGATAACAGGTTTACATTTGTTAAAATCCAGTTATGAAACCAGAGCATACAAAACACAAAGCTACAGAAAGATTCCCAATGTGCGTTAAGTAATTTTAGAAAATAGTTTAGTACACTCTTGTTATAAAACTCATTTACAGAAGGTTATTCACATGTTCTTGTTCAAATTCGCTCTTGCTAATTCATGAAAGCATTAACTGAACAAACTGTGGTAAATTAAAGAGAAGGTGCATATCCGCCTACAATAACATTCTGAAAGGAGTCAGGGAAAGTTCCTTTAACCACAGAAAGGACAAAGTCAACTTTTCATCTTGTCAGCCTTAACTGCTCACAACAGCACCTTCAGAAAAGGCCACCTGACACAGCAAAAACTTTCTGCAAATACCTTTACCAACTGAAATAAATAAGGTTTCAAACTCTAATGCCACACAAATACATTCTGCTGAGAGAGTGTTCGAAGGCGAGGCCTGGTTGTTGGAAAGGAGGATACAAGGACTCAAGGCCCTGGCCAGAGTCTAGTCCCAGTAGCTCTTACACTCACAAAATAAACAGGGTTTCAAGACCCTCCTGAATGTCACATACTCTGATGAGGTTAGTAGTGAGTCTGCAGATGAGCAAACACATGCCATTCTATACAATACTCTTGGGTGGCAGCCAACCACGTTTTAGAAAATCGTCTTTTAAAAACATGTTCCTTCACCTATGCGATAACGTGAGCAGAGGGAAATGCCCTGGTCACTGCTGTTTTGTCACACACGCTCCACTCAGAAGCCCACTTTTCCTGAAGTGGTCACATTCTCAAATCCCTGTTAAGCTGAGTACTTCTCAAAGACACCAGGAAAGAAAATTTCAAGTAACAGTGAGGTTTCCTGCCAATGTCACATGCAAGAGACTTATTAACCCTTGCCCTAGCCAGAGCGGATTTACTTCCCACCTAGCTGGGTCCAGCCAGGAGGCTGAAGCACTCTGAAGATGCCGACTCCCTAGTTTTACAAGTGCCCAGGAGACATTAAGGGTACATGTCTGCGTACCAGTGCAAAGAGAAAGCTCAGAAAACTTGGCAAAATGCACACTGTTTTTTCAAAAGCTCTAAACAAATATAAAACCTGCTTCAGCAGAATTTCAAAAACCCTTTTGTTTAAGAACAGATGACAGAATTCCAAACAGCAAACATTAATTTTCAGAGATGCCTTCCTCCCCAAAGCAGCTAATGGGCTGTATGTACAGTAGTCACCAGACCCTCACATTCACATGCTGTGCTATATGGAGGTTTGGAAACCTGACTGGTTAGGCAGCCCACCCTTGTCCTGACTCCAGTTCCTCTCACAGGCACCCTAGGTGATGGAGGCCAGGCACCAGAGAACACAACACTCCCACCTACTGTATGGTCTTGCAGCCCAGGTGGCAGCTTTCTCTTTCTCACATCTTTCCTGCCTGAGATGCACTATCTGCTCTGTCCTGTGCAGCTCCAAAAGAATCCCCCCAAAAGCATCCACTCTTATTTTTCTAGCAACCCTCAAGCCTTCCCAAGCAAGCTGCACAGGCCAGGCCAGTACAAATCCTCCACTGGGGAACCGTGTCTCCAACTCAGCAGCTATACCAACCTTATGAAACACTGGGAACATCTGACAGTTCAAGAATTGTTCTTCTGTTTTGAGAAGGGAAGGAAATTTAGCCAGAAAACTAAGTCATACACTAATATAGGTGAGTGAGTTACAGTAATGCCGTGCCAAGCTGCCTTGTCTCAAAGTGCACAACAGCTCCCGACATGCTGCCTTCTGAAGGCCCAAGAGACCCCAGCAGTTCTTTATTCAAGACACTGGCCGCTGGTACCAACTTGGCTAACTTCCAGTACTGAGGCTGGTAAAGAAACTTGTCTACCTCACAAGGGCTGAAAGGAGCTGTCCTCTCTAACTACTAAGTTTGTTCTGTTGGAAAATAATGTTTTCAGCAGAGGAAGGAAATGTCATCTACCCGCTTACATTTTAAAAGGATTTTGTATGTGCTACACAGACTCACAGTTTAACCTTTACAGCATTCATTTGACCTGACCTTTTCTACAGAACAAAAGATCCCAACATTTTGAATTTTTGACCTCAAGGACATTAGAAATATACAAACACCCTCTCCAAATGTATATAACTGGCAAAAAGTACTGAAGATGAATGACCAACAGCCCAAGAGTTAGAAGGTATTTCCATCCTTTTAACACAGATTCTTCAAGGGAAACAAAAATAAAACCCAGCTTATCTGTATGGTGCCACTAGCTACGTGTGAATGACAGTCTCATCACCAAGAGCTACTATGGAAACCGGCTCTTCTTGGCACTGCTGGGCTCCTGCTCCAGCCTCCTCCTGTCCCAATCAGCATTCCTCAGCATGTGATGACTCACAGAGCCACGCCTTTCTTCTTCACCAAAGGCCCTAGGCTCTCTTCTATGACTGAACTCAGAGTCCGGGACACTGTACTTCCTCTTACTTGTGGAAGGAGCAGCAGGGTGAGCAGGTGGTGGCTCAGCCTGTAGAGGTGACCCGTGGCTACTCAGAGGAGCAATGATAGCAGTGGATGGTGGCACAACAAAACTCGGGTCCTGAAAAAACGGAAACCCAGACACTCCCAGGAAATGGGGGCCCACAGACTGTGGATCCGTCAGGGATGTTTCCTTGGCTTCAGCATCCAATCTCCTTAGTCGCGGATCTCGAAGTCGGTCTTGAGGTGTCCTTTCAGGTTCCTTTGAAGTGACAGTGTCAGAGGGTGTGTGGTACAGAGAAGCAGCAAAAGGTGTCTTGGCAAGTCCACTGTCTAGCTTGTTGCTGGGCAAGCCACCCTGAGGTCTGGGTGCCTCTGGGGCAGTGGCTGGAGGATGGGTGAGACTCCTCTGCAGCACAGGCTTCAGTTTCAGAATCTTCATTGCATCATGTCTATAGTGTGGGTCACAGGTCTTAATAATGGCCCCACGCTTCTGAGCATCCTGAATCAGTTCATTCCAATGTTGGTTTTCCTGAAATGAAGAAGAGAAAAACAATCATACTCTACAGAAACACTCGTTTTGCTGGGGAAACATGGGGGTCCAACTTTCATTTCTAAATAAACAAGTGTAGTCTGAGCAGATCCCAAGAGACAGAGTGACAGAGAAGCTCCAGCGCCAGCACTGAGGAGGCATAACTAAACACCTTTAGCTGCAAGGACACTCTACTCTCACCTCTGCGGTCCAGAGAGCACAGTGAGATGCTCTCCACGTTACATTAGCTGTTCCTAGCTCTGCTGAACTGTTTAAATTTATGTTAACTAAAATTGAAAACTATTGTACCTCTGATGCATCAACCCGCTTCAAGTGCACAATGGCTACATTTCTCCAGTGGCTTCTGCAGCAAGCACATGACCTTCCCCCCATCACTGTACAAGGCTCCTCTGCATCCTGCTAATCTACACTACCACGTACTCCTGGGCATGGCTGACATTCTAACAGTTAAAACTTGGTTTCAGAGTGAGGTAACCCAGACACAAAAAGACAATTATCACATGTACTCACTCATAAGTGGTTTTAACATAAAGCAAAGAAAACCAGCCTACAAATCACAACACCAAAGAACTTAGACAACAATGAGAACACTGAGACTTACATAGATCTAATCTACATGGGAAGTTGAAAAAGACAAGATCTCCAGAGTAAATTGGGAGCATGGGGACCTTGGGGGAGGGTTGAAGGGGGGAGGGGAGAGGCAGGGAGAAAAGCAGAGAAAAATGTAGAGCTCAATAAAAATCAATTAAAAAAAAAAAACTTGGTTTCAGAAGGCAAATTTCTGACCACATATGAAGAAAACCAAATTTATTAGCTTCCCAAAGGCCTCCCAAAACTAAAACACCTTAATCTACTGAGGGGGGAATTCAAAGATATTCTCCTACTGTCATTTAAAATTTTTTTTTTAAAAAAGTGTATGGGTATTTGACTATATATGTACATGCACCGCGTGTATGCATGGTGATCATAGAGACTAGAAGATGGCGCTGTATTCCTTGGAACTGAAGTTACAGGAGGTTGTGAACTGACACAAAGATGCTGGGAACCAAACCTGGGTCCTCTACAAGAGGAGCCAGTGCTCTTAACCCTTGAGCATCTCTCCAGCCCCCATGACTTTATTTTAAAATGTCAACGTTTATAATATCTTAGAAACAATCTTCTAGCAATATTTATGATAAAATTTTGTTTTTCCTTATTAACTTAACAGATATAAAACAAGAGTATATACAGTTTTTTACAGCTTCTTTCAAAGAGTACGCACAAACCAGAGATCTAGGTAAGATGGGAAGGTGTATCTGGATGCTTTTGGCTGCTATTAACAAAATAGGGAAGGAAAACAAGCTGAGTTGGCTCCTTGCTTCACATGACCACTTTTTTTTTTTTCTTCTCTGTGTAACAACTCTGGATGTCCTGGAACTCCCTCTGTAGACCAGGCTGACCTCAAACTCAGAGATCTGCCCGCGTCTGCCTTCTAAATGCTGAGATTAAAGGCACACACTTTTAGAAAGAATAAGAAGTTATTGGGCTAGCAAGAGAGTTTTGACATTAAAGGATAAGACTTACAACCAAAAGTTCAAAAGCACCAATACATTTCAACCCCTAGTTGAGCTAGCTGAGCAGCAAGCACACACTACCTAGCTTAGCTGTCTGTCACTGGCTTCACTCACACTGTCTGCCCACTAAAAATGTAGAGAGCATTGCTCTTCATCCGAAGAAGCCCTACAGCAGAAAGGCTCTGGGGCAGAGCTCTCACAGAACAGAGCAAGGGGCTGCCAGCCCCAAGCCCAGAGAAGGCAGTTGCACATGTTCCCGCACTCTGCAGAAAGTGCTCACACACCATTTGCTACACTCTGTCCTACCACTCTGCACGTGGACTGACAAACCCTCTTCAGACTTGTCACGGACACAATCAGGGTTTAGATAGGTCACCTTGAAAACCTAGTGTACACTCTGCACTCGAGCTAAGAAAGAATGGTTTCTATGGACACTCACAGCCTTGTAACTGAGAAATTATTTCATTTTTAAGGAAAAAAACCCGCTAACACTGGATATACTTGGAACTCCCTGTAGCCCCCAGAGACTGTACCTACCATCAGAGTCCTTAAATGTCCAAGGATAAAAAGGCTGTACTTGGCTCGTGTAATGGTGACATTCAATCTCTGCAAACTCGCCAGGAATCTAAGCAAGAATAAGAAAGTTACTTCTGTATGCAGAATGGAATCATATCCCTTCAGAGGGTGCAGGCAGTACTGGAAGCAGCTTCTCCAGAACCCCTTCCTTCCTACTTGGAGTGCTTCCTCACTATCTGCCCTGACTCAGGGTACCTGGCACAGAAGCCAATGCCATTAAAATACTGAGCAAACCCTTGGTGCTTTACTTCCAAGTTAAATATTAAAAGTTCCTATTTTGACTTGGATAAAAATACTGGAACGTTAAGAATATAACTTAAAACTTAAAAAACTCCAAAAAGGGACTAGAAAGTCAGCTTAGCAGTTAAGAGCAGCTGCTGCTCTTCCAGAAGATTCAACTTCCATTCTAAGCAACCATCCTACACAAGTGCACACACACAAAACTAAACTAAAAACTACAGTTTTGATCCCTTATTTTAAAATTTTAAGTTAAATTTAAAGTAATAAACTATTGTGGAACTAGTATAGAAATACATAAATATATCAAAATAGAAGTACAATGGGTATATGATAATGGTGAAATTTTAAATTAAATCTCTAATTTGTTGGTGTGTGTGTGTGTGTGTGTGTGTGTGTGCGTGCTTTTCCCCCCAGGGCTTTTCTATATAGCCCTGGTTGTCATAGAACTTGCTTTATAGACCAGGCTGGCCTCGAACTCAGAGAACCACCTGTCCCTGACTCCCAAGTGCTAGGATTAAAGGCATGTGCCACCTACACCCATCTCAAATCTTTAACTTCTTTATCTCACTAAAAAAAAAAAAAAATCATCTGGTGACCCAACAGCATATTTAACATCTTAAGTAAACTAAGAATATTTAAGGTTGCACCCTTAGAAAAACTGTGTAGCATGTACCATGTGATAATTATAGATCTCTGCAAAAAATACAATTAAAACATCAGTTTTACTGAACAAAAGACACACCTTATGGAAAAGGGTCAACATACAAAACACTAGGAAAAGCAGATCTCACAGATTATCTACTTCACAATTTAGACTTTCAAGATGTTACCTAGGCTGTACGCGTGCACACACGCGAGCATATATAAAAGCCAGGTATCTTCCTCAATTGCACTCCATTTATTTTTTGAGACAACACCTCTCAATGAACCTGGGACTCATCACTTAGGCTAAGCACTGTTAATAAAATAGTAACTCTGCTTTAAAAAAAGAATGCTCTTTTCTGTTAAAAGAAGCACATTTTTCTTAAACTGTACTAAGCATTGTTAGTAGAATACTGTTTTCTTGAAAGAAACATATGATCTTTCCTATGAAAAGAAGCATTATCTTCTTTAAACTATACTAAGCACTGTTAGTAGAATAATGATTTTTCTTTAAAATAACACTTGCACTTTTCTGTGAAAAAAAGCACGTTTTCTTTAAACTGTACTAAGCATTGTTAGAAGAATAGTGAGTTTTCACTAGCCAGCAAGTTCTCAGATGTGCCTATCTCTGGCCTGGGGATAGGGGGTTATAGATGTGCACCATCATGCATGGTTTTTCACATGGGTGCTGGACAGTCACACTCAAGTTCTTATGCTTGTACAATAATCACTTTACCAAAATGAACTATTTCCTGGGACAAACTATTATATACAGTGATTCTCAACCTTCCTAATTCTGCAATCCTTTAGTACAGTTCCTCATGTGACATCGACCATAAAATTTTCATTGCTACTTCATAACTGCAATTTTGGTACTGTTATGATTCGTAATGTAAATATCAGATATGACGGATATCTGATATGTGACCTCTGTGAAAAGGTCATTTGACCCCCCCACCCACAGATTCACTGTTTTAAACAAAAGAAAATTAACAAAGCAAACGATAGGGTTCTCTAAGAGCAGTCACTGGTGGGTCTTAGATGACAAGAACTGATTCTCAACAATGTGAGCTACTTACCCAATTGAGCCTTGCTCAGAACTTGCCCTGACACATGTAACAATTATACAGTCTTTCTGCCGGCCCTGGAAGGCATCCACTGTATCCACTTCTGCAGGCCTGTTTACAAAAGGCACGTGTTTACCAAAAAATGTAAAATTGTAAAATACACATACACAGCAAGCAGTATTTAAAACTCTTCACTGTGATGGCAGATGGTGGTGGCACAAGCCTTTAATCTCAGCACTTGGGGGCCAGAGACAGGCAGATCTCCGAGTTCAAGGCCAGCTGGTCTACGAAGTGAGTTCCAGGACAGCCAGGGCTACACAGAGAAACCCTGTCTTGGGGAAAAGAGAAAATATATATATATTGAGTTGTAAGGTTCATCATATATTTGAGATAAGGATAGTCCTTTCACACACACAGCTTCTGAGGTCAGTACTTATTCCATTCTTCTCATAGCATCTTTGGAAACATAATTCTTAAGTGTTTATGAAGTCTGTAAGAAACCACATCTTAAACTAAGGCTATATATATTTATATGATGGTTTCTTAAGTTTTTTAGAGTCTTCTATGGTTTTATCAGCTTGATGACTTCTGTAGAGACAGCTGGTATCCTGGCAGAGAAAGCACCATTCTTTGGGGAACTGCCACCAGAACAGTACCCAATCTTCTTATCCATAAACATCTCTCTGTGTTCTGGGTGTTTCAATTATCTCTTGTAACATACTTTGTAGTTTCCAGTGGATACATCTTACACTGTTTTGGTTTTATTTACTCCTAATTATTTTATTAGTTTTGGTGCAATTTTAAGTGGAATGTTTTCACTTCCTGTGCAGACTACTCACTGAAAAACAGATTTTTATATATTGATCTTGTTTTTTACAAGTCTCTTAAACTTGTTTGTTTAACCCCCCAAGGGTTTCTTTGTGCAGCTTCATTAATGAATCTACAAATATAACCATGCTGAATTATTTACAGACTTACAGAAGAAAAACACTTGCTCTGGCTAGAACTCTTTACTGAAATGGACAACAGAATAAGAACAAGTATCTTTCATGGTCTACAGGAAGGACTGCTGAGCCATCAAGGGACAATGTTACCTATGTGTTTTTTTTTATAGATGCTTTTAATCAAGTTAAGAAATTTTCTCTGTAGCCCTAATAACCTTTTCAGTTATCAAAGATGATAGGTTCTGTTAAGTGCATCTATTGGTATGACATATGGGTCACCTTCTCAATCCAATTGCTTGTCTGTTTTCTGAGACACAGTCTCCATTCTGTGACCCAGGCTGGCCTCAAGCTCATTATCATCATTCTGCCTTGGCCTCCCTAAAAGGAGGCTCCAAGAGTGAGATGTCATATCCTGCTTCCTTCTCTTACTCCATTAATATGCTCAGCCAACACTGCACTTTGGGATAATAAATTTCACTTGGTCATGATGTACAGCCCCTTTAATATATGCTGAATTAAGTCTGCTGCTTTTAGTTCAGCTTTCTCACATCTGCAATCGTGAGTGCTTATCAGCCCTGTGGTTCTTAAACACCTTCCTGGGTCTGGGGGTCATAAAATGAACTACAAAGTGTTCTTGGAGCTGGCAACATGGCTTATCGCATAAGGCAGCTTGCCATCAAGCCTGATGACCTTAGTTCCATCCCAGAAGCAATTAAGGTTGTCCTCTAACCATATGCACACCACTGCATGCCAGCCCCCAACATAAACTTTTATAAACACCAGAAAAACATGTAAAAATACGTCACCCTTTCTTGTCAAACTCTTTCTCCAAATCCTTCTGGATCATAGTCTTCTGAGCCTTGTAATGGGTTATTATGCCAATATTTCGGAAGGAAATTTCTTTTCTTTTGTCTTTAATAAGTTTAATTATTTCCATCACCAACTTTATTTCTTGAACATTTATATATGAGCTAAGATGGAAAAAGAAGACAATGTATCAAATCTCACAGCAGTCTAACTGCTCACTAGTTGTATTTAGCTTGATTCCCATTACCGTACATAGACAGGTCTTTTCTCTGTCAGTCTGCATTGTCAATAAAATGTAATAGTAACTATTCATTATATACACATGTAATTATATATATACATAATTATATATATACATTATATATACATATATATAATGAATAGTTATATATATATATATATGAATGAATAACTGTCCAATCCAGGAAGTAATTGTAAAAAAGGAATTTGTAATCAACTGAAGTTTGAACCAATAACCACACAGCTGAAAAAATGCCACCTAGAGAGCTAAACATGAACAACATAGCCCCAGGATCGAATAGCATGAAAAGCCTTCTCATCCTACCATTATCATCTTTGCTGGCTCTATAGCCTGTACTCCTGGTCCAGACCTCAAGTATGTGTATCTTTTCATTACTAAACTAGATCCAACCAACACCAACATGGGCCATGTTATCCTGAGCCTTAAAGCCTAATAACTACTGACATGTCATCTGCTATACTAAAGTCGTCCCAAAGGGGACGGCTCCCTCTCCTAGCCTTTGGTTTCTCCTCAGGTTACAATTCTATCCAGGTTCCTTGCGGCCTTCTGGTTCTATAACCTGCTTGGTGCTCAGCTCTTCATCTGCAACTCTACTTCTGAAGGTGCCACATAAACCTTTCAGTTACAATCCCTGTAGCACTGCAATCCTACAAGAAAACACCTCTGTATTTTTCACTTCTTCAAAGAACGCAACGTCCCATTTCCTATTCTGAATCTGCATTTTCATATTTCCCCATAGCAGGCAGTATTTATGCACGTGTTAATGAACAATACCTCTAGACTATTAATTCCTCTAGTCAAAACAATCCTTGTCTCCTCTGATATATATGCTACCTAGAAACATATCACTCATTCCACTTTGCTGTCATAAGTACCCAACCCAACACATTCCCTCACAACTCAAAATCCTTAAAATACCGTCCCACTAAGTCACTATCTACTCCCTTAATATTAGCCCATTCACATAGCTGCATCTTCTTTTTTGTGTGTGTTTTTTCGAGACAGGGTTTCCCTGTGTAACAGTCCTAGCTGTCCTGGAACTAGCTCTTGTAGACCAGGCTGGCCTCGAACTCACAGGGATTCACCTGCCTCTGCCTCCCAAGTGCTGGGATTAAAGGCGTGCACCACCACGGCCTGGCCACACAGCTGCATCTTTTCATTGCACTTAACCCACCTGGAAAAGTCACTCAACTCAATGATTAGTTAATGCCTCTCTTCCCATGAGACCATAATCACCTTACAATGGGGTCTTTCACTGCTATGACCTTTCAAGGACTTACTGGTTACCTGAGAGTATTGCCCAATTAAATAGAAAAGGGGAAGTTATCAAAACTGATAGTGAAAATGACTGTGCCCTGGTACTAGAGACATGTATGAGAAAGGCTTATAACCTAATAATTCTGAGGCCATTACTGAGAACGAAGAAGAGACAAACATACTCATTATCCCGTCGTTCTGAACCATCTTCAACATCAAACACAAGGTAGGGCTGAAATGGCCAATCTGATGAACATCGAGCAGATTCAGTGCTTCTAAAGAAAAGCAACCATAGTCAGAAAATATGGACACTTTATCATTAATTTTTTTGTGTGTGTGTAAGACAGAAACAGGAAAAAGTTAAGGGATAAGAGGCCTTTCACAGATGCATAGCAGTGAAAAGTCTAAACTGGATTTTATTTCCATTCTGGTACCAAGGAAGGTGAGATACACAATTATGACTAGAGAAAAGCTCATAACATAGTACATGAGATAAACAACCAGGGCTAGGGAAACATAGTGGAGCCTCCAGGGAAAGCAAACACAAAAACATGGCTAACAGCTAGGCTTCAATCCCCAGCAGGACCATATAAGACAGGCCATGAGGTTACTACTGATTATATCTGGGTTATATTAAATATGGGTGACTTCTGTCTCCTCTTTTTTTCTTTTTCAAGACAGGGTATGTAGCACTGCCTGGCCTCAAACTCAGTTCAACCTACCTCTGCCTCCTGACTGCTGGGATTAAAGGTATGTACCACCACAGCCTTGCCCTTCTTTTTTTTCAATCTATATTTGATATAATCAATATAGCTTTTATAATTAGAGAAAAATCACTTCAAATTGATGATTTAAGCAGATCAGTGCCCCCCACCTGCCAAACAGGGTTTTATTCTGTGGTCTAGGATGGCCTCTTAACTCTCAGCAATCTTCCTGCCTCAGTTTTCCAAGTAACAGGATCACCCATATCAGCTAACACAGCTAGCTTGATTTATGCTTTTTATGCCAAGATTTCTTCACAAGCAGCTAAATCTTCAAATAGGACAAGTTTATAAGCAATACCGGACACTCACCTATTTGTTTTCAAGTTTTTGTTATAAACATAATTAGAAGGGAAGAGACAAATGTCTGGGTGCATCCTATACTGAGTGGTAAGCTGTAAAACTGGCAGCCTGCCAATTATGTTCTGTTCCACATTCTCTTCAAGCAGCTTGCAGAATCGTGCCATCATTGACTGGTCGTACCCATACTCCTGTGCTTTCTGAGAGGAAGAAAAGTATTTAAAAGTTTGTAACAAAACAAAACAAAAACCGCCCAGGGCAGTGGGCGTATACCTTTAATCCCAGCACTTGGGAGGGAGAGGCAGGTGGATCTCCGTGAGTTCAGGGCCAGCCTGGTCTACAGAGTGAGCTCCAGGACAGCTCTGGCTAGTACACAGAGAAGTCCTGTGTGGGGGTGGGGGAGTACGGACAAGTGCATGAACAAGTTGGCTCAGTGGTTAAGAGCACTTCTTATTCTTGCAAAAGGCCCAGTTTGATTCCCAGCAACCACATGGGAATTCATGCACAAAAAAATAGTACTTTTTAAAAAGACATGTAAAAAATCAACTTTGCAATCATTTTTAAGTTTTTCCTTCAGTAAGTTTATTTGTATAATAACTTTAAAAAGCACAAATAGTTGGATCTTATCATTCTTGCTGTTTTTACCAAGTATCAAGACAAAAATGTTGAGGCCAGCAGTTATCCGTTCAGGAGTTTAAGGCCCAGTATACCTGAGAGCTGCAGCAGCTCTGCCCCACAGAGGCTGTGCACTTGTGCTCACACCTAATCAGGAAATCCAAGGTCAAAAACAAATGGCAACAACAAAACAGGTACAGCCCCTCCAGGGAAGCCTGTAGCACTGCATGTGACCTTTAGAGGTTTTCCTGTCTTTCAAACTCTAGCCCATACACTCAGAAGCACTGCTGTGAACAAAGAGGACATTTGCAGAGATGTTCACTCTCTTTGGAGACAAGGTCTCCCTGTGTATCCCTGGCAAGCCTCAGCTGAAAACCTGCTTAGCCTGCTGAGTGCTAGGACTGCAGCCATGCACAATCATGCCACAATTTTCTTATGAAACTTCAAATAACACTTCTCTTTTCTGTCATTTCCTAATTTTTCTTTCAATTTGAAACAGAACCATTCCCTGAAAACAAAAGCAGACCCTCTACCATCAACAGACACACTCACCATAGAGATGACGGTGGGAGGGAGCTGTCTGGGGTCCCCTACTAGGATAAGTTTGTTGCAGCGGTGGATGAGTGGGGTAAGTGTTTCAACTTCACAAGACTGCCCAGCCTTGGCAAGAAAGTACAAAAGGAGAAACAGCCTAAATTAAGTTCTAATACCCATAAAAGTACAAATTCCTCCATTAGTACAGCTAAACCTTTTTTTAAATTATGTAGGATCTCATACATATTGGGCAAGTGCTTTACTACTGACTTATATCCAACCTCCTCTACACCAGGTATAAAAAATAAGCATTTTTAAAAAAAGTTTTCAAGGTATATTATACTTGCGTGAAAATATCTTTACGTAAGACATCTTACCATGTACAATGTATAGCAATGAAAACATATACATAAAAAAGATTTCATTATAAAACAAAAATTATCTAATCACAGTTTTGAAACAATCTAACAAGTATTTTGAACTCAACCACCATGGACGCCTTAACTGTGGAGCTAGCAGCAAGAAGGCTGTGTGCATCCTAAGTGCACGCTGCGTTCCTGCTGGGCTAGCGTCTAGGAAGAGCTATTTTACGTTATCTCTGAAATTCAGATATTACTTAACACATGACTATCTTATTCCCATATTTCTAATTCAATAAAATTACCTTCAATTATTTCATCATTTCCATTTTTTATTTTTCATTTTCTCACACATAATTAACATATCTACAGCAAGGTATGGGAACTCCTAGACTGATTCTCTGTATCTAATGATCTAGTTCTTCTGTCTTCTGACTTTTCAATCTTGCCTATAACAGTAAGTACCCAATCAAAGTTCAACAAATGGACAAGAAATAAAGGATATCAGCTGAAAATGCAGCAGCCAAAGCTGTACAAAATCATAAATATTTCAAAGTTAGAGAAACTGCAGCAGTTCAACAGGATAGTGCTGGAGACAATCCCTCCCAGAAGACGTGAATCCTCCCTTTGGAGCAGGCTGTCAGAACCATGCTTCACTGTATAAGAACATGTGCACATCAGCTAAGAGTTGGGGGAGTAGAGTCTTCTAACTTGCAATGCTGGTGGTTCATTCGCTAGCACAGCGGAAGAGCAGTGACCACTTGATAAAAACCTGCTCTTTATCCACACCTCAGCAGCCACAATTCACCCATGTTTCTTCACAGTACTAGTCACACTCACATGGCTTGAGAGCCACTGACCTCATCAACAATGACACAACTAAAGGGGACACCCCCTTGCCCTCGAAAAGCAGACTCAAGCAGGAAACCACCACTTGTGCTCAGTGTGCAGCAGATGACATGAGACTCCAAGATGATGGTATTCTGTGTTTTCTGTGGGCGTCCCTGAACCTAGGACAACAAAGAATAACCATACTTAGTTATATACAAATCCTGCAGGTCCTATTTTTACTATTAAATATCTACCTTTTTATTCATGTGACATAAAAATATTCAATAAAAAGGGAAGCCTTGGCTCTAGAAAACAGGAGCAATCCCTCTGCACGAATTCACTGTAGACTTCAAGGCAATGGATGTTGAGTTTAAGAGAGGTAGCAATCTGGATCCAGTGCTAAAGCATTTGCCAAATTCTCTTCTCTTAGCCATCACATGAAGTGCCATGAACAAGGCACTTCACACGTAAGTGTGAAATACTAATTTAGAGATCATTTACACTATTAAGGAAAATTCAACTGTTTATATGGTCAGAAAAAAAAAACAAAACATCCTTAAGATGTGGAATGTCCTTCTGTATATGTGTTACGTTTACTGGTAGATGAATAAAGTTGTTTTGGCCAATGGCTAAGCAGAGCAAAGCCAGGTGAGAAAGCCGAACAGAGATCTACATAGAGTAGGCGGAGTTAAGAGCTGCCATGTAGCGACCAAATGAGAAAGGTGCCAGAAAATTACTGGTAAACCACAGCCTCATGGCAATAGAGAGATTAAGAGAAATGAGTTAGGATTTAAGAGCTAGCTAGGAATACGCCTGAGTCACTGGCCAAACAGTGTTGAAGCTGATAGTGGCTGAGGAGCCAGGAAACGAAAGCGCAGTCTCTGTTTACAAATGGCATCCAAATATTTGGCAAGGATTTCCACATACAGCCTGAGAAAGCTTTAAAAATAAAAAGGATTCTAAACAGACAAGAACAGAGTTAAGCACAGCTTTTCGGTAACCATCTTTTTCAGGGTAGGCTCTGTTTGTTGGCTTTGAGCAGAGGTGCAGTTCCTTTAAGTAAGGCTTCCTGACTCAGCATTAGCAGCAAAAACCTCACAGCTCTTTTAAGAGGCTCTGCCACCAAATACTTAAATGGTGTTTATGAGCAGCCAAAATCGGGCTTCGTGGTGGAATGGACATAGAAACTCCACAGAGTAGTGAAAATAAATGTGGTTCCCATCAGTACCTCTGCCATGAAGTTATACTCTCAAAAACCTATGGAATGGGGTGGAGCCAGTTGCCAAAACTGCAGCTTTAATCCTAGCCATATTGCTTAACAGATGAAAAATTTTTGTGGTCAGAAAAAGAAATATGCAGTAAAGATAGATTCAGATAAAAAAAAAAAAACCCTCTATAAACGTTTACAGCATGTTTAAAAATATATGTAGGTATGGGAGAGAAAAGAAAAAGTCCTTAAAAAGAAACAGAGGCCAGGAAGTAGTGGCAAACTTTAATTCCATCATTCAGGAGGCAGAGGCAGGCGGATCTCTGTTGAGTTCAAGGCCAGCCTGGTCTACAAGAGCTAGTTCCAGGACAGGCACCAATAACTACAAAGAAACCCTGTCTCGAGAAACCAAAAAAAAAAAAAAAAAAAAAAAAAAAAAAAAAAAAAAAAAAAAAAAAAAAAAAAAAAAAAAAAAAAAAAAAAAAAAAAAAAAAAAGACAGAGAAAAAATATAATAAGTCACATAAATGTGGAAAATACACAGAGAATCTTATTTATATTGTTGTCTTTAGATTTTTTTTGACTGTTAATGAGCAAATAACTGCTAAGAAACGTCTGATTATGAAAGCTACTAGATTATACCTTCCTATATATTTTTAAAATATCTTGACTTCAAAATTTAAGTCAAAAAAATATGTTACTTTGAAAAGGAGATTCTGCTTTTTTTCCACATGAAATGAGAGGCGGTGGATTCATTCTGGATTAAGAAAAATCAGTTTGATCAAGGAAGACCCCCTGAAAAATCTCCAATAGAAGCAGATGTCCCTGATGATCCGTCTCTGTTGCAGTTTTCTCTGAGTTCTACATCCAGAACAGCTACAAGGGAACTGGTTGAGGTGATCCAACCATACAAAATACTCCAGTCAGGACCTGACCATAATCCTAAATTTTCTCAGGGTCCCCTAAAGATTACCAGTGCCCCTAACCAGCAGGAAGAAGCCTAGAAAACTATACCCACATTCCCCAAAAAAAAATGGATTATGATATTTATCATTGTTTAGGGAGTTTCAGCACAAATTGTTATCGGTCATAAAAAAAAAAAAGGCTAAACAAAAGCTGGGCGGTGGTGGCACACGTCTTTAATCCCATCACTTGGGAAGCAGAGGCAAGCTGATCTCTGAGTTCGAGGACAACTTGGTCTACAAGAGCTAGTTCCAGGACAGGCTCCAAAGCCACAGAGAAACCCTGTCTCAAAATAAATAAATATATAAATAAGCAAACAAATAATGAATGAATAAATAAATAAATGGAAAAAAAGGGGGACAGGACATAGAAATGATAAAAGATTACTAAATCTACTTTAATAAAAAAAGTTATTAATCTCAGGATTGGTATGGATTTTTGTTTATTAACATAAATTTAAGGTACATTTTGTTATGCTGTATGTATATTTCTACTCTTGTTTAGGGTATTATGTTTATGCAGTTCATTTAAAAATGCAATATATAATTAAGAAATACACATTAATAATCATCTATAATAACAAAATTAGCCATGTTAGGTATGTTTTCAAAGTCATACAGAGATGTATTTCTGATAGATGGGAAATGTTCAAACACTTCAAAGATCTACAGAATACAGCATTTAAAATGTTTTAAGAACTTAGACTTTTCTTGACAGTGAGACATGCCTGCTCCTGGCAGCACCAATTACTTCAAAGAGGATGGTGGACATCAAAGAAACTTCATATGAAGTTTGTTTTCTTTACGGCAAAAACTAGCCATGTGGGCCAAGAAGCTGCCCTTGCCTCAATTGCTGACAGTTACTATCCAAACTGGACCAGCAGGAAGTAAGAAAGGCGACTGATGAACTTTCCAAAGACAAGGTAGGGCAGTCGTTCAAATTTCTTGCTTCAGTGAAAAGTCTGCCAGATACTATGCGCCTATAGGGTGAAGATGGATGCCCCAATGTTACAAAAGAACTTTGGGTGACTGTTAGGCAGTAAGATAACTCTGTCATTTCTAGAACTTTGGAAGTTGCTTACAATGCACTTATTGTTTACTCGGGTAATATTATAACCTTCTGGGATCTTTGATGGGAGTTGAAGACTAGACAGTTATAATTACAGTTTTCCTTAAGTTATGATAAAAGATAAATTAGATATAAAACTTTATAGACTCACAAAAATAGGACAGATAAGAATATTTTCCTCAATTTGCCAAATGTAAATGGACTAAAGATTATAACTATAATTCTTGCTTGATAACAGTTTTGTATTTGCAATTTTATTATGTTAAAGTTAAAACCTTCCTTTTTAATTAGACAGAAAAGAGAAGATGATGTGGAATGTCCTTCTGTACATGTGTTGCTTTTATTGGTAGATGAATAAAGTTGTTTCAGCCAATGGCTAAGCAGAGTAAAGCCAGGCAGAAAATCCCAAGAGAGATATAGAGAAAGTAGGCGGAGTCAAAGAGATACCATGTAGCCGCTGAAGGAGAAAAGTGCCAGAACATTACCAGTAAGCCACAGTCTCATGGTGATATATAGCTTAATAGAAACAGGCTAATTTAAGATGTAAGAGCTAGCTAGGAATACACCTGAGCCATTAGCCAGTGTTGTTAATTAATACAGTTTCTGTGTGATTATTTGGGTCTGGGCAGCCAGGAAACAAAAGTACAGTCTCTGTCTACACCCTTAGAGTGTCCTATTGAAACTGATTTCTTTAGAGCTGCATTCTGATTGTCCAGACACAAATCTGACCTAGCCTACCTTCAATTAGTCTAAAAAGAATCTGATAGTCAGCAGTGGTAGCCCACGCTTTTATAGTCCCAGTACTTGGGAGGCAGAGGCAGGTGGATCTCTATGTGAATTCGAGAACAGCCTGGTCTACAAAACAAGTTCCAGGACAGCCAGGGCTACACCGAGAAAATCTGTCTCAAAAAACAACAACAAACAAACAAAAAAACCAAATACAAACCCAAACAAACCTCAGCCCTTATATCCTCTAAACTGTTTCATTAAAAAAATAAAACACTGCAGGTAAATTACCTCTTTAATTTTTGAAGCAAGTTCCTGCCTTTCTTTTGAAACTTTGGCAATGTGTCCATCTAATTCTTGCCTCTGAAAACAAATTAGAACGTTACCACGAAAACCAAGCACTTAAGCAGACAATTCACATGAGAGTGGAAAACAACTTACGCATGAATTCACTAAAACAGAGTGTTCTCTTCCCTACCAGTCAACTCCTAACACTTCTCTGTACAGTTAAGAGACAGAGTTATGTCTCTCGTGCTCCATGATTGCTCTCTGCCTAGTATCTCCCACTCTGGAGCATCATTCATGTCTAAGGCACTTCACACACACTCAACAATCCTACCACAGTGATGAACACATAATGCAGGCATGGGAAATCATGGCACCCTTCCCCTAAATAAAAGCAGGGATTAGATCTGCTTGGCAACCAGAGACTAATCAAAGTATATTCTTAGAACAGACACATGACATTTTAAGTTGGTGTGGTGGTACTCAGAAATACTGGCACTTGTCCTCTCATGGAAAAGAAATGGCTGACATACAGAGAAAAGAAAATCAAAAGGTGAAAAAATGTTATCAGCTAAAGTTCTTGATCCAACCATACTGAAAGCTAAGTAACCCTTGACTTTTATATGAGCCATCAAATTCTTTTTTCTCAACCTAATTAGAAATGTTGGTTATTTTTATTTATGTGCATAGTTGTATGTTTGTAACATAAGCATGCCAATAGTCTGAGGAAACAAAAAGAGGGCATCAGATCATCTGGAACTGGAATTACAGTTGATTTTGAGCTGCCATGTGGGTGCTGGGAATCAAACCGGGGTCCCCTGGAAAAGCAATCAGTGCTCTCAATCACTGAGCCATCTCTCCAGTCCCTAGGTGTAACTCACCAACTGAGAAGTGCCTAATAACGACAATAAGTCATCTACTTTTGTAAATAAGTCTTTACTGCGAAACAAACTGCATCTGGTTGTTTACATTGATCTGATGAGGTTTTACAGCCACAATCAAGCTGAGAAGCTGTCACAGACACTTTGTTGTCTATACAACATACAGTATTTGCTTCACAAAAGAGCTTGCTAACCCTGACATTAGGCATACTACACTTCAGCATAGTTCATGGACTCACACCATATTTCAGTAAGAACACCATCTAATCCACTTCTGCAAGGCCCAAGTGAGGAAGTGTCCATACCTGCATCTCCCGCCCACCTCGACATAGAGCTCGCTGCCGAGAAAGTTCATCTAGTTGACCATCTAGAAACTCTTTTCTTCTCAGCATTTCTTGAATATGAGAAGGCAAGTCTTTTTCTAAATTTTAAAATCACATGTTAATTTTAACAAATTCACACATACACACAAATACAATGAGAAGGAAAACGCCTTCTCAAAGCTAGATTAGTTTTGGGATCTCCAAAATACCACTATTGCCCCCTAACCTTTACTTTGTCATACAAAAGGAAGTGAAACACCAATGAACAAGTCAGTACTTACTCATTCTGTGGCTGACTTGGCTGTCCAAACTGAATTTTAGGACCTCCGTATTAATAGACTTTTCTGGACCCAGTCGTACTAAATTTATATCTCCACAATTTCCTGTTGTTAAAAAGACACAAAATTTAGCCAGGTCATGGTGGCACGCGCCTTTAATCCCAGCATTTGGGAGGCAGAGGCAGGAGTATCTCTGAGTTCAAAGTCAGATTGTTCTACAGAGAGTTTCAGGACAACAAGGGCATGGCAGGGGTGGGGGCAAAATTATTCTTAAGGACCCTGCTAATAAATCCCATCTCCATATTAATCAGAGAAGGGTAGCACAAACTATAACTGCATGCCAGGAGCTATACTAAAGACCTGTCACACATTCTTTCAGATATTCTGGATTACAACACTATAAGGTATGTACTACTTACCACTTCAGTCTATACAAGCTAGGAAGGTCACACGGATATTGCATGCAGAACTCACACTGTTATGCTGATGTTTCTCAAATTACTCTCTATAAGTGTTCCATGAAGAACACTTGAGGAATGAAAAATTCAGATGCTGGGATTAAAGGTACCACCACACTTAGCTTAAAGTTTTCTTAGCCATTTATATTACTATGTATTTTAATTCAAATAAGAACCTTACTTGGTAATATCTCCATCCACAACCTGCCCCAAACACTCAGAATCAAGGTGTTTGTTTTGAGACAAAGTCTTGTATATAGTCCTGGCAGGCCTGGAACTATGTAGACCAGACTGGCCTTGAACTTCTAGCAATCCTCCTGCCTGTATATCCCAAGTCTGGGTTATAGGCATGTGAACTACACTTGGCCCAAATTTTCAAACTACAAATATATGCTGAAGGAATGGCATTATTTATACAGTTACCTATAATACAAGTTTTTAAAGAATCATATAGTTCAGTTCTCTCGCCTAAATGTGAAAGAACATCTTCTCTAGCCAACATCTACTCGAAGGTTTCAAAATAGCCAGATTCACTGTGGATCCACCAGAAAAATGAAAGAGATTTGGAATTCATACTAAATATCCAGAAATGTTCTACACGTTAAAATGGACATCATTCACACTGTGGAATGAACTTGTAAAAATTAAGAAATTCCTAAAAGCCAAAAGCAGAGCTGAAAAACCAACCTAGGAAGCAGTAGCTTCCCTAGGTGCTGAAGAGGGTTGATTGGTGGCTAGCTATTTACTTTGCTCTTTAAATTATCATCATTAAAGTATAATTTACATTTAGTAAAATATAGGCTTATGACAAAAAACGGAATTATGGGTTGTTCTCATTTATGAGCACAAACTTCAAAGTTCTAAAAATAATACATCAACAATCAAGCATTGTATCACAGAATAATGACATTTACAAGCTGATACCATTATAATTTACCAAAGGCACAGGGAGAAAAAAAAGACTATCCTATCAACAGATATAAAAGCAGAAACTGATAGTTTATTATTCACTGATAAAACTTTAGGCTGTTAGTTTATTTCTAACTTTCCCACAGTGACTAACCTGTACTTGAACAGACGTCAGTGCAGGCATCTACTGTGGCTAAATGGTCTTCCCATGTGCTACTCCACCGATTAAAAAGCACACCAAGAACAGCATTGGCAGCCATGCCTCTTGGCTACTCATGCAGCTCTCTTGGGCAGTGCTATTCAACTATAGCTTGAGAGCTAGTCAGTGGATGGCAGGGTCAGCTTAGAGTACCAGAATTGATGTTACTTCAGTTAGAACAGAAGGACAGAAGAATGGTGTCTACCCTCACAACCATTAACAAGTACATGGCAAAAAGGAAAGAGTTTGGCTAGAGGAAATGAACCCTGTATTAGGTACACATATGCAAAGAAAGGACAAACATGTTATCTCTCAGAATACAGATATGCCCATGTAATTTGCAGTGAAAGGGAGTACACAGAGATAATATTATAGCATCTAGGAACACTCCTCAACAGACAGCTCATTTGTTCCCTTTGTCATTTCACCTTTCCTCATTCTCGGGGATGTGATTTGTAGGTGCAGCAGCTATCCAAGAGTACACCAAGAGGTACACTAACGAATGGGGGTGTCACAACACAGTAAAGCACCAGGACAGAAGAATATAGTTCACTGCAGACTCTGCACAGCAGGAACAAGTGCCCATACTAATAGGTCCCCTAAGCTTTTTTTTTTTAGATTTATTTATTACTTTGTTTACAGTGTTCTGTCTACATGTATCCCTGCAGGCCAGAAGAGGGCACCAGATCTCATTATAGATGGTTGTGAGCCAACATGTAGTTGCAGGGAATTGAACTCAGGACCTCTGGAAGAACAATCAGTGCTCTTAACCTCTGAGCCATCTCTCCAGCCCCTCAACCTAAGCTCTTTTTTAACTGGAACCAAATGTCTATCATGCTTAAGCTAGCCCATGTGCAATTTCTGTTACTTGCAACTGACTCTGATCTTAACTGATAAAAGGCAGTGTCAGCTATTAAGGAAAATAAAAATGAAAAGAAAAATAACAAAAGCAAGAGTATCATACCCAAAGGATTCTTCTTGTCTTTACATTTTTCTTTGAATTCAAGGATAATTTTTTTCATAAGTTCATCAACAGCTGCATTGGAAGGTGCACACACGAGGACTCGGTTTTGCTTGATTTTGGCATTGAAGTTTTCATCTGAATGGCCCTTTCTCTGGTTCTACAATTTGTCACACAGCAGACAAACAACAATGAGCTCTAGTCATGGGATTCAAATCTTTGTCTGCTTGCAAATTCTCACAATGGGTTAAAGTAAAGCATCTATTCCTCCCACAATATGAAAGGTACTGTGGTATGGGATGCAGGGGCACTTTGCACAGCACTTATGAGGACATCCAAGACCCTGGACTTCAATCCCAGTACCAGAGAAACAAACAAACAAACAAAAGCAAGCTGAAGCCAGGCAGTGGTGGAGCATGCCTTTAATCCCAGCACTCGGGAGGCAGAGGCAGGTGGATCTCTGTGAGTTTGAGGCCAGCCGGGCCTACAGGGCGAGTTCCGAAACAGTCAGGGATGTTATACAGAGAAACCCTGTCAAGAAGACAAACCTGTCAAGAAGACAAACCCTGTCAAAAAATAAGACTTCTCTGGCAGAAAGTTTATCACAACTGTTTGGATGCTCTATGCCTTACTTTTATTTATTTCACCAGTCCAACCAACATTAGCTCAAGAATACATTCAAAAGGCTGGAGAGATGGCTCAGCAGTAAAAGAGCACTGCCTGCTCGTCCAGAGGTTTCAGGTTCGATTCCCAGCACCCATATCATGGCCCACAAGTTCCAGAAGAATCAGATATCTTCTGATCTCTGTAAGCACTGCATACATGCTATATAGACATACATATGGGCAAAACACATATACACACAAAATTAAAAACAGTAATAATAATAAAGCTTTTCAAATACACAAGTAAAAGGGAAGGGCACTTTAATACTCACATGCCTCTTAATTCAGGTCAAGCCAAGTACAGGCTAACAGTGTCACACCCACCTCTGTCAATAAGCGGTACAAGAGACCAACAATGGTTTTTGATTTTCCTGTTCCAGGTGGTCCATGAATCAAACAGATTTTGGCAACGGATGGTGAGTGTTTCACCATTGCATATGCAGTTTCTATGGCTTTCTTTTGATCTTCATTGAAGTCTTTTAGGTAGGTAATCTATAGAAAAGATGTGTGTAGTGAGTTCTTTCTGTGATGACACATGGAAGAAGTAATGAACAGCATTCGTTCAACTTTCTTTCTCTATGGCAAACAAAACAAGCGTCTAAGTAACTGACCTAAGAGCCACTTTCACAACTAGAGGAAATCTAATCAGTTATTAATTACTAATTAATATCTACAGGCTTCAGCCCACTTATACAAATATGACAATAAATTTTCTTACATAAGCTTTTCTTTTGGAATTATTCTGATTGTTTCCCTTTAGTCAATTTTCTGCTTAGACAGTGAAGGATTCTAGGAATATTTCTTTCCCAATACAATGTCACACACTGAAAAATAGTTTTCATAGCCAAACCACGTTGAAGCTTCAATTTTACTTTCAATTTGGATAGCCATACTCCTGACCTCTCTGACTCATTAAACTAAGACTTCTAAGATGCAAAATGATTGGATAATGACCACAAAAGCTTAAGTATGCAACATATACAAGTTGCATATAAAATGAGGGTTTAGAAATACTTGTTTCCCTTTACATGACCTTTCTCATTTTCTAAACTATATATATATAAAAGCAAATTATATATATATAAAAGCTAATTATATATATATATAATTTTTACAGTGAAAACTACAGGTTCATCCCTTCATTTACAATAATCCCATGGTTCTCCACCAATATTCAAATGCAAAACTCCCGCCACAAAACCTGTGAACAATTGCTGAATGGTGCACACCCAGTAAACACTGAAGCAGATGCTAAAGAACAGCTGAATGGTTTTTTTTTTTTTTTTTCTTTTCTTGGTTTTTTGGAGACAGGGTTTCTCTGTGTAGCCCTGACTGTCCTGAAACCTGCTCTGTTGGTCAGGCTGTTCTCGAACACAGAGATCTACCTGCTTCTGTCTCCTGTGTGCTGGGATTAAAGGCATTTGCCACCACCAACCGGCAGAATGGTGCTCTTTCGACACACCTGCTTTACTGTCTTATACTCAGCCAGACATAAGCTAACCCACTTGTACTCCTCGCAAAACTGAAGGGAACTAAACACCACTATGCACAAGCATACAGGACCATTCAACAGCTAAAAGTATCCTGTTAAACACCACTGTGCACAAGCATACAGGACCATTCAACAGCTAAAAGTATCCTGTTAAAAGTTCTTTCACTTTCCCTAGCGTGATTCAAATAAGCACTCACAATTCTTTCAGATGTTGTGGTTAACAGGTCTTTGGTACAGAAGTCCATGGGGTTTGGATTTAGAACAGCTCTGGCCAACTGGTTCCGACCGCTCAACAAAGACATGGCTTTCAATTTCCTCTGTGTAGTTACTAGAGAACTGATTACAAGACATTTTGTAAGTTCATGTAGTCTGGCTGCCACGTTATCTTGTGTCTGGATGCACAAGGAACACTCAGTTTTTCCACTGCTCACTATAATCAAAGAGGAGAAAAGCCATCAGTGAAAAGGTTAGTCACATGTGTTTAGAACTTGTATTTTATATGATGTATTTAAATAAGCCACGTATATTTTCTAAACGTAAAATTATTCTCATTTATTTTATGCAGGAGTTGGTCTTGGGTTTTGTGGAGTGAGTTTTACACTTGAATGGTTGGTAGAGAACTGTATAGGATTGTTGCAAATGAAATGAACCTGTAGTTTTCACTTTAAAAAAAAAACAATATTCCTGTCTTCCAAAGAAAATGTGAAATAAATATGTCAGACAGCAGTGAGTGCTTATGGAGCAGCAGAGATGGGAGGAGGAAGGAGGGGAGGTGCAGAGGTGGACAAGCTGGCCGGTGTCTTCCTGACAAAATGATACTGAGCAGTCGTGAAATAAGGATTTTGAAAGCTTTATTCCTTTGAGGAAAAGAGAGCTACAAGCAAAGACTCACCAAGCACAGAGAACAGGAGGTAGAAGTGTGCTGGGAGTAGCTCAGATATAGGGAGGCAGAGCCAGTACAGCTGGAAGGAAAAGTAGAAGACATGTATTACAAGATAAAGAGCAAAATGGAGTGTATTTTTGTAGAGTTCTGGGTAACACAATAATGACTCAGAATGCTATTCACTTAGGTAGAAAGACATATGTTGTCTCTGTATAGCTAACAGGCTCTGCCTCGTCCATCAAAAAATAACAACTTCCCAACTGTGTGTGGTGCACATGACTTTAATCCCAGCCCTTGAGTCAGGAGGATCTCTGTGAGTTTGAGGCTAGCCTGGTTGACAAAGGTTTTTCTCTGTGGAAAAACAGAGAAACGCTATTTTGAAAAAGTAAAACCAGGAAAAAAAATTCACTTCTTACTGCAAACCAAGAATTAAGAGCTAGATACTGGGTGTAGTGGTGCACACCTTTAATCCCAGCACTTGGGAGACAAGGCAGACAGATCTGAGTTCCAGGACAGCCAGGGGCTACACAGAGAAACCCTGCCTCAAACAAAACAAAACAAAACAAAAAGAATAAAGTGCTATGGGAAAAGTGACAGATGTGATGATGGCTGGATGTAGGGTAAAATGGACATAAACAATCAGTCAACCTGCAATGAAGAAGTGGTTGTGAAAGACAAAAAGGACCAGAAACGAACACAAAGGTTTAAACTATAGCTTTTCAAATATAGAGGTTCAACAATTTTGAACTAAAAGGACTTCAGGAAAAGAAATAATTGTAAATTTGATGATTATAAATTTAGCAAATGTTAATCATTGTCAAGAGTCAAAAGCAAAAATTAAGTCACATAACTCTGCTGAAAATCATCCATACAAAGAATCAAGATAAGTAAGGAGATGATGGCTCATGCCTTAAATCCCAGCACTCGGGAGGCAGAGGCAAATGGAACTCTGAGCTCAAGGCCAGCGTGGTCTACAAAGTGCATTCCAAGACAGCCAGGGTTACACAGAGATACCCTGTCTTGAACAAACAAACAAAGAAGAATAGAGCTAAACTTGGCATATCAGTTAGAATGCAGCATGATGGGACAGTCTCAGAAGGATCAATGCAACTTTGAAAACATGATACAATAGGGCTGAAGAATCAGGAAATAATCTTTTCTTCATTTAAATAAGAAAAAAAGTGTTTCAACTGTCAAAAGGGCAGACTGACAAAGATGTGGACTTCACAGTAAACCACAACTACGTTTTGAACCATGCTATACAACCTATAGCAGCAGTTTCTTATGAGGCTGAAGCAGAGAGGCCTACTTTAAAAAAAAAAAAGCTTCAGTTCTGGATTGCAAATTAGTGTTAGGAAACAATCTTGGCTACATACTACTTCTGAACCATAGTTTCCATTAGTAAGAAGGAATAATTCTGACCACCTTTGAAGAACACTACAAATGTGAAGAAAAATAAAACCCATTGCTTGAAAGATGTTTTAAATTAAAGCTACGAGGGAGAAATCCCTACAAAGCAATGAAAGTGATGGACATCAAATTTCCAAGCTCAAGCTACCTTGTAATAAATTGTTTGTTCTAAATAGCAATTAGTCAGAAAACTAAGGTTGAAATGTGACTTATTAAACAGATGACTTAAAATGATATGCAAAGACGATAGATGGAAGAGCGCAACAGAAGAGGACATGAAAACAAAGCCTGAGGCTGCCGGGATGGCTCATGTTTAAGAGCACACACTGCTCTTCCAGAGAACCTGAGCTGCTTTTTTAAGCACCCATGGTGGGCAGCTCATAACTGCCTATAACTCCAGCTCCAAGCGAAGCCAGCATGTCTGGCCTCAGCAGTCGCCTCCACTCATGTGCACATACCTTACATACATATAATTAAAGTTTTTAAATAGTAAGCAGTAGGATCTTAAGTAGAAAAAAAAATCTAAATGGCAAGTGATCAACCTGGCATATAACAAAATACAGGGCTAAGGAAGCACAGTGTACAGAAAATGAGACAATCTCCTTGCTGACACCTCATTTACTTACTGACTGAAGTACGACGGAACTTATGAACATAACCACAGTAATAGGCATTTCGATCTTGCATGTCATTCTCGTCCATATCTTTCTCCTCTCTATTTAGACTCTCAGGAACCAAAAACACCAGATCATTTTCCTTTGGATGAAGCTGTTTAGCTAGTTCAGATTCCTCCAGGTAAACTATGAAACAAAAATTAGCATTTATGCAACTCAACAGACTTCAAGATCAACTTATAAGAAATTAGACCTTTGTACTAAGCTCCCAAGTACAAGTGGATTAAAGTTCTGATGGATTCTGCTTATTAAAAGGGCAATATAAGCCAATAAAAATGCAAAAATATGAGTGCAAATCATAACAGTAGCAGTTGTGGTAGCCTATACATGACCTGCACAAGATCAAGCCAATTCAGAACTCCAGCACTGAAAGCAGACGGGCTCCATAGGTCCCACCACAAGCTGAGTTGTTACTGGCAGTTGATAGCTGCTAAGGGAGGAAGGGTCACTTTTCTTTAGGAGAATGAACACTGATAAAATTCCAGACTCTAGTGGATGGCCCCACATCCAGGCACAGAAAGGTCGCACCAACTGGGCTCAGAAGGCTTAAAAAGAAAAATCAGTTGTGCGGTGGTGGGGCATGTCTTTAAACTCCAGGCAGAAACAGGCAGATCTCTTGAGTTCAAGGCTAGCTCATCTTTAGAGTTCCAGGTCAACCAGGGGCTACACAGAGAAACTCTGTCTAGAAAAACCAAAAAAAAAAAAAAAAAAAAGAAAGAAAGAAAGAAAAGTAATTAAAAATTATAAAAAGAGCCAGGTAGGGGTGGCGCACGTCTTTAATCCCAGCACTTGGGAAGCAGAGGCAGGCAGATCTCTATGAGTTTTAGGCCAACCTGGTTCAAGTGCTGGGTACTGAACTTGGAACCTCTTTAAGAGTAGTACCTGCTTTTAACCACTGAGCCACCATTCCTGCCCCAAACGGGAACCTTTAAAAAGATTGTTTTATTCATCTGTGTGTCAATGTACACACAATTGGAGGGTGGGATGAATATCAGAGGAAAACTTGGAGGGGTCCTTTCTCTCCTTCTCCCATGATCTCAAACTCAAATCAGACTTGGCAGCACGGGGCCTCATCCACTGAGCAATCCCACCAGCCTTGAACTTGCAATTTTATATAAAAAATTCTCATGCTCTCAAAAGTGAAAAGAAACCAATCAATCACTAAATACCTTTCTAGGTATTAGACAATGTCAGAAATAGAACCAGCATACTAACAAATGTTCCACTGAAAAACATTCACTTTCAGACACTTCAGAGGCAAAGCTAATCTAAATTAAAGACGACAGAGGAACTCTACCCTCTCATCCATCTAGATAGGGTTTCTCTTTATAGCCCTAGCTGTCCTGGAACTAGCTTTGTAGACCAGGCTGGCCTCAAACCCAACCTGCCTCTGCTTCCCAAGTGCTGGGATTAAAGGTGTCTGCCACTACACCTAGCCAAGACAGAAGAACTTAAAAGTCACTTACGGCATTTCAAACAAGGAAGAAATGATAGTTGTTAAGTGAGTGTGGAGACAGAGGCAGGTGAACCTCTGAGTTTAAGGCCAACTTAGTCTACACACACACACACACACACACACACACACACACACACACACACACACACACACACACACACACACACGGAAAATACCAAAATAAACTTAGCCATATTTGGGTCGTGAAAACTATCGTGAACAAGGAATTGCAAATATGTGTTAGAAGTATAGCTCAGTGGTAGAAAGCAAAAGTCCTGAGTTCCAATCCCAGACCACAAAACAAAGAAATTAAAAACAAAAACAGGGAAGAAAGAAAAGCTCACTAGAGAGGTTGTTGATTACAGATGGAAAACAGTGACTTCACAGGAGATACTCAGCAACCAAGGCATCAAAATCAATCTTCACCAAGCAAAGCCATCCTCCTGCTCTATTTTTACCAAAATCGCAAAACCTCAAGTCTAAGGCAACATCTGAGAAATAAAGGGAGTATTCTACAAACTAATGGAGCAATATTTTTTAGGCATCAAAGACACACAGTAAGACAGGCTTAGGAACTAGCTATTCTAGAATACTGAACACTCAGAAGACAGCACAACTGCTGATGTTTGAACTCTAAATCCCAGGACAGAAAACAGACATTAGTGGAACCATGCTATGGTATGAATGAAGTCTCATACTCAGTATTATAGCAATACTAATCCCTGGTTTCATATCCATATATGCAAGATGTTAACATATAAAAAGGTTTGCTGAGCCGGGCAATGGTGGTGCACACCTTTAATCCCAGCACTCAGGAGGCAGAGGCAGGCGGATCTCTGTGAGCTCAATGCCAGCATAGACTACAAAAGTTCCAGAATAGGATCCAAAGCTACAGAGAAACCCAGTCTCCAAAAAAACAAACAAACAAAAAAAAAAGATTTGCTGAAAATTATATGTGAACTCTACTTTAAGTTTTACGTCTCTTTAAACTCTAAAGTTGTATGAAAAAGAAGTCAGTTCTTCTAATTCAAATGCCAAAGTTTATAACCTTACACACTCTATTAACCCTCCTAACAATATCAATACTGTTTGCTCTACTCACAACACACAAGAGTTCAAGAACTACTAAGCCAGTTTTACCATAAATGTATTAGGATCTTGGTGAATTATATTTTGTATTTGGTGCAGAAGAAATGTCACTTATTTCTATTGTTATTTTACTTTTATTGTTCCTCTTTGTTTTAATAGTACAAAAAGTGCTATGTGTAGGGACATGCACCTTAAATCTCAGCACTCAGGAGGCAGAGGCAAGCAGATCTTTGTGAATTTGAGGTGAGCCTGGTTGACTAATGAGTTCTAGGCCAGCCAGGGTGATAAAAGAAGACCCTGTCTCAAAAAAAAAGAAAAGAAGAAAATCATGTGTCTATGAAATGTTCACTTTTTAAGCTATTCATAGTCTATGGATCATGTACATATGCACTAAAATACCTGTTTAACTGAACTGAGCATTTCTTTTTATCTCAAATAATGTTTTCTGCCTTACTGTCTCATCGTAATCAAGCTAAATGAGATAATTTACATGGCTATCTTCATCTGATCACTGGCTGCTGCCAGTCTGTCTACAGAGCAGTCCCTGACACCTCTTCTCAAGTAGAAATTTCCAATGATCACATCATACATTTCAAGTTGCATATGAACTTACTCATAAACTCCCAGTATTTTTTATAGTCGGCTGGAAATTTTCGTAAATGCAAATGATAGAAATTCTCTTTATTCGGAGAGTTGAACCATTCCTGTGCCACCTACATAAAGCAATAAAAGCAAACTAAGAAATAAAGAACATACAGCAAAATGTCCCAAACTGAGCTACAGGGAAAGTAGAAAAGAATCCCAAGTGAAAGTCTAAATCTCAGACTGTGTGAATAATGAAATTGTTCAAAACTGTGACCTGTTCAATTCAGTAGCCATTAGCCACATTTGCTTCTATTTGTTAATTGCACTTCTAAAGGCTAAAAGTACTATTCCTCAGTTGAAATAGACTACTTTTCATGGTCAGCAGTCACCTGGGGCCCTGATCCAGTTCACTGTGGAAGCATCTGCTGCTCCTACATCTTGCTGGTAGCACCCACTTCACAATGAGACCTATATTTGACCTATATTTTCCTCAGTCTCTGGAAATTTGCACAAGCATTCTTCCTGTCAGTTTCTCTATGTCACACTTACCAGTCTTCCAAAGACTCAAATCAAACTCAGAAGTATCTTTGGCGATTGTAAGTCCAAATTTACAAAAGAAACTGCTAGTGTAAAAAGGCTATTTTACACTTTAGAAAAAAATTAATAACCTTTGGGACCTTAAGAAGGATTTTGTTTTTATAGTAACATTTTGACTCAAGTGGCAAAATCTGCAACTGGCCTTTAATTCCTCTCATGTTCATCAATGACTCCTGGTGCTGAACTGCTTCTGCTCAAAGTTAACCAAACAGTCATTCCTCAGGAGTGACAGCCCCATCTTCATACTATCCCTTCCTTTTGACTAAAAATATGCAACAGGAGCTTTCCTGCCATGTCAAGGGGAGGAGTGTACTCAAGAGGCTCTTGCCCGCTCCTGGGAGAGTAAACATTACAACCAACCAGGTTAAGGCTCAAATCAGAGCCATTTTTCAACCTCAAGTAAGTCATATATTCTAAAGTGTTATCTGTGGCCTTTCCATCTCCACTGTTACTACCAAAACAAAACCACCATCATTCTCTCCCCAAGTTGCTGTAACCAACCTGTAAGTTGTTTGCTAGATCTATTGTTAGCCTTTCTACCATTTATTCTCTACCAACAGCCAAGGATGTATAAGGAATAAACTAATGTGTATTATTACTTCCTGGTCTAAATACTAACTCAAAGCCCTCCACTACCTTCTCACTGAAATGAGTACATACTCAAACATAAGATGGACTATACGCTCATAAGCATTTCTTTGATCTTTATCTACAGAAGAGGAAAGAATTAAAGCATACTTACTGTTTCAAAAGTATTCAATATAATCAAAGGGAGAAAAACATTAAAATACTCTGCACAATCTTGAAATCGGATGGGCACAGGTCTTGAGATAGATTGACAGAGACTTGTTGGGGCGCCACATTTATCAAAGTTCAAAAACATTTGGTATTTCCATTTTAAGACCTCCTTAATGAAGGTGTCAAAGATAGACTGTGATGGTAAGGGAATATTCACTCGAGAGGAAGCTGACAAAGGCTTGTTCTCACTTAGTACAGGCTTGTAACTATGTCTGCTGGAACTGCCTGGAGTCCGAAAAGGAGAAATACTGCATAAACTTTTCACCTCGGCCACTGGCTTCTGAGACACCAGGGAAGAGGGTGGTGTCACCTTCAAATTAGGCTGTGCCCCACTTGGCTTTTTTAGTGCTGACTGAAGAATGGTACTTTCCAAGGACTTGGAAAAATTGGCAGTTCGTGAAGCACTGCTTGAGCTAAATATCTTGGTAGTAGTAGGTCTCAAGGGCCTGGCTACAGAAAGAGGTTTACGAAACACGTCGTCATCTGCTGGTTTAGCTTCAGAGTGTCTTGGGCAGTATTCACCCTGGTTTATCGTGGATTCAACACAGTCTTTGTACTTACACTTTGGGACACTCAAAGACTCCAACTGAGGCTGACTTACAGAATCTTCTCTCTGAACTGTATCTTTATGAGCCACTATAATTGGTTCATTATTTTCCATCTGTGAGCACAGATCCATATCTAGAGGATCATGTTGTGTTAGGAATAAATTGTCATCATCTGTATCACTATCGGATTCTGGCTCTGTAGCTTTCTCAGCTGCCACTTCACCAACTTGCACTGTGAGAGCATCTTCACCCCCAGGATCCTCTGAAGTAGAGAACATCACATCTGTTGGCACTCCTTCACTTAACACTCTAGACTCACACTGGTTCATAAGACCAGCTGTATCAGTCATCTGAGGATAGGAAATGGCTTTTGCCACTTCTGGTTTGGAAGGCATGCATTTTGCTAATTGCTTTTCATTACTGTTGGCAGGTGGCTCACTTCCTCTCTGATTATCTGGCCCATCAGAGTCTGGCATAACTACGTCGGAGCCCAGAATCGTGCATGACACTCTTCTCACAGTATTGGTATTTTTGTAATCAAGGTCTCGTTTTTTATGTGGTCTGAATCTCATAAGTTTTTGAAACTGAAATTCCTGGGTTGTCAGAAACTTATTTTTGAAGGACTGAATTAATTTAGTCTTTCTGGGGATGTTAACTACTCCAACGGTCTTACCATGGTCACGTAATTGGGATGTATACTCCAAAGACCTCTGAGACAACTCAAAGGCCTTCCGGGGAGCTTTCCTTAGACCAAGTTTTTCAGGCGCTGAAGATGGCTGGGGATACTGGCGAAATTTCTTTGGCGGCACAATAGCAGGAGATGTTCTACAGCTGATGTAACATGAACTCTTACTCCGACCTCTTTTGGTGTCTAAATATGTTTTAATAGCCTTAGAAGCTGGAACTTTCCTAACAGGTTTAGAGTGAGTACGAAGCTTTGTGGACTTCATCAGTGAAACTGTAGAATCTCTCTCAACACTTGAACTGAGAGCTGATGTCCCTATGTCTGTGCTTTTTAAATCACTTCCAGCAAGATCTCTGTCATCAGTTGATTGCTCAGTTATGAAGGAAAATGAAGATTTTTGAGCATCTTCAGGTGTAACTCTCTCACACTGTTTTCTCTTATGTTTTCCTCTACTTTTACAAAATCCCTCAACAGAAACACTACTGTGTGGTTCTGTATGCTTTTCAATATCCTCTGCTTCATTTCTAACAACCTCTTCAGACACAGAGTCTACACCACAACCCAAATTATTGTTTGTACTATCAGCTACATGAGTTACATAGCTTCTTCCTTCCTCTTCAAGGGAGTTCTTGCTGTCTACTTTATGATCTTGCCAAACTGAGAACACTTCAGAAGAACTTTCAAACTCAAAAACCTGAGATTCAGAGTCCTCAAATTCAACAGGGTACTTTGTTTCTTCTTTCTTTATAAGCTTCTTTTCCACACTGGTATTAACTACTGAACCATGCTGCTCTAGAAAGTCTTTCTCCATGCATACTTTGTCCTGTTTGATGTATTTCTCAATGCCATGATTTCTCTCATCATCATCTTCATCAGAATCCGAAATAACAATAATTTGCCCATGGCAGGTATCAGCACTGTTTGGGTTAGCTGTCAAACATCTTATACCATCTTTTCTTTGTAGCTGGGATGGACTTTTACTTGAACCTGATGGAAATTGAATAACAGTGGTTTGAGCTATTAAAGCTATGTTACAAGGGTCTATTTGAGGACCTGTTACCAAAGGCTTGCTATTGCCATGAGGCACCTGTCCTTTTACCATATTAGAAGTCAGCACTGCACTCTTTCTCATTTCCTTATCTCTTGATTCAACTTCAACCTTTGCAGGACCCTCACATGAAGTTTTCTTCACCAATCTATCAGTAACTGATAACAAATCAGCAGCAGCATGGCATTCCTGGATTTGACACTTTTTCCCATCAGAATTATCTAACTCCTCACTTTTTAACTGTTTCTTTTTTAACAATGAACTCTTTTGAGAATTTTGCTCTCCATGTTCATCATCTGAAACAGGGTCTAAAGACACATCATGTGTGATAGTATCTTCCTTTAGAAACCCTCTATCTTTTCCTGAACAGGAGTTCTCAAGGTCAGACAAAACTGTATTTTCCTCTAGACTAATAGTGTTACTGATCAAATTATTTTTCCTGTGTTGTTTCTTTATGACATGTGATAACTTTGCACAAATCTCATCCTTCTGTGCTTTAGACTTTGGTTTTGAGTTTTTGCCAACAGTTTCATTCTTTAATGAGACATCTTCATTTGATGTAGACACCTTTTCCAAAGAATCCATGCTAGAATCAGTCAATGAACGCGTTGATATTATTACTCCTCTGTCACATTCCCATTCTAGGCCATTTCTTAAAGTATTATTCTGTGGCGTATATGAAGAGTTTTCTTTCACAGACTTCTCTGTGCTTAGTTTAACTTGCTCTTGAGCACGTCCAGAAGAAAGGGCCTCACTCTTCTCCTTCAAGCACAACTCAGCTGGAAGAGGCTCGTCTTCATTCAAATCAATGTAATGCTGCTTGATGCCCTCCTCTTCTGTATTATCTGCTTTAATCAATACTTGATTGCTGTCAGCTTTCTCTGGTTCTTTAGAAGATGTAGGGCTGCAATTTTCCAGGCAATAAATGTCCTTTTTAGGCTTCCTGTCTGTTTGTTCACTTTCTTCTTTAAAAGATGGAGAAATTTTACAGGTAGAAGTCAGATCCCCAAAAGTGTTATACTGGGGCATTTTGAACTTTATGTTTTTAATTATTTGTTTCAAACACATTTGTAAGTCATGGGTTTCTTGAGTAGACAACTGCCAACCCAGAGATAAATTTCCTCGAAGGAATAAGTTAAGTTTATCCCAGAAGCGCTTACAAAGTGTTTGCTGACCAAGCTGATAACCTTCTTTGAGGAGTCCCCTAATCAACTGCACACAAGCAAGCTGGACAGAGCTGGAGGGCACTGAATGCAATGTCAATGGTGATATTATTGCTGCTCCCTTGGGGATATTTCCAGGTAACTTTTCAGAACTTCGTGCAAATGCAGTGGTAGGAAGCTTGGCACACTTTACAACAGCTTCTACCCACTGCTGAGAACTCACCCACAGCAGATGCAAACATTTTTTATTTCTATGCAGTTCAATCACAGATACTAAAATCAGAATAAAAAATTCAGTGACTTTGTCACACACAGCATCTGTCTGGTTGAGGACATCTTTGACTTCAGAGTATAGATGATGAATAACTTCTACAATGTAAGCCACACCCAAATCCTTAAGATCCATGAGTGACTGAACAAAAGGTATGAACCACAGAAAGGTACTGTTATGAACACGCATGTCTTGACCAATATCTGACTGAAGAACACTGGCTAATGTTTCCATTTCTTCATACATGTTAGGACAATAATCTGGACAAATGGCTGATCTCCACCCTGAATCCTAAAATGAAAAAATAACAAACATTCAGATAAGCAAGTATCATGGTAAGTATCAACACCCAAACTGTGGAAAAGGAATACACTCTGCAGCTTTACTCTTTTGGTCTACTATATATGCAACTTGAATTATAAAACTGTTTCAAGAAAATGCAAATTAACACCATATACACCAACCTTCCCATCAGTTGGATTGATTATTACTACTATTTCTACCAAAATATTCTACATGTTCCCCATTAAAGGGTCTTTATGGAATAGTGGATTCACACTACTACATCACAGAGTCAGCACCCAGTCACTACACAAAACACTGCCTCTGCAGTATCACTTCAACTTTTAAACTATTATATACCTTTTTGGTCTTTTCAGGATTATAGTTATAGACAATCTGGCTGCACGTCACCATATCATCAAAATGTGGCTCCGGTTCAGACTTGGTCCTTAAATATTAAGAATAGAAATTACTGAAATCAAGGCATTGAAGGAGAGAGAGGAAAAAAGTCTCCTTGGTAAATCAGTTACAATGCATTATTTTAAATTCTGACATTTAACCAACCTTATGGAGTTTTTCCGTATATTTTGGATCTCTCTGTTGTAGCTCACATTGTTAATAATGGTTTGAAATGCTTCAATGGGGTCAATAAGTTGACCCCACACTTTTGATCCAAGGCGATCCAGAATCACCATGAAACAGTGTAATGCTGGCCAGAAAGGATCCATGCTGTCATCTGAAATGAATACAGTAATTTCTAAATTACAAAACAGTAAGAAAAATATTCTAAAATATACTGAGAATTAAATATTCTTGGTCAGTCAAAACTGAAAGCAAAATAGCAATTACTATTTATTATTTATTTATTTATTTAATTTTGGGGGAGGGGTTTTGAACAGGATTTCTCTGTGTAACAGCCCTAGCTGTCCTGGAACTAGCTCTGTAGGCCAGGTTAGCCTCGAACTCACAGAGGCCTCTGTCTCCCAAGTGCTGGGATTAAAGGTGTGGCCACCACTGCCAGGTGTAATAGCAATTAATTTAAAGTGATATCTGCCAATTTCTCTCTCTCTTTTTTAAGTTTTTTGAGACAGGGCTTCTCTGTGGCTGTTCTGAAACTTCCTCTGTAGACCAGGCTGGCCTGTAACTCACAAGAGGTCCATCTACTTCTTCCTCCTGAGTATTGGGATCAAAGGCATATGTCACTATGCCCAGCTTGCAAATTTTCAAATGTTCTAAAATTATAATCTCTTTGCAAAAATAAATAACAAGGGCTGGAAAGATGGCTCAGAGGTTAAGATCACTGACTGCTCTTCCTGAGTTCAATTCCCAGCAACCACATGGTAGCTCACAACCATCTGTAGGCCTGAAGGTATACATGCAGGCAGAATACTATATGCATAATAAATAATAAAGAAAACATTTTAAAAATAAATAAATACCAATAATTAACGGAAAACAAACTGACGAGCACTCTCTCCAGCCCGAGAGCAGACTTTTAAAAGTGTCCTGTAATATTCTCTCTCTCTCTTTTCTCTAAATATTGTTTAAGAGTAAAAGAATGTGAAATAAGATTTATGGATCTAAATAAAACCCAGAATCTAAGAAATTCTGCTTCAGTGAGATCCTTAATTTTGCGCACCATAGGTAATAATTATGCTAAGAATTTAAACTCCTGGTCAACAGTAAGCATTCTTCATACACATTCTATTACCTTTGCTGTTCACTTTTCATGGATATGGAGGAGGAATTCCTGCTATTCATTAAGTGTCCGTTTATGCCTTTTCCCTCACTCAGATACACAGTGGAAAGATATTGGTCCTGGCTAAAGACCTTCAGTGATTCTAACATCACAGTTTTAGTCAAAAACTTAAGATTTTGCTGTTCCCAGCTGTATTTTTCATATGCCCATAATCACTGTTTGTAACCAAAACAAATCAATACTTTTTTGCAAATACCAGAATGCCTTCCCCATCAGCACTGCCTATCAAATTTCTAACCATCCTTACTAGATTCCATCCTATGCTACTGTTCCCAGCTGTGTGATTTCCAGAGTACCCTGTGGAGGCAGTGCTATAGTTTACTCTATGACTCAGTGTTTAGGTGCCTTTGACCCTTCTGCTTTACTTCTTAGACCTTTCAAACTCTGGTTGGTAACTGTTGTTCAGTGCTTAGGTTGGAACCCAGAGCCTTGGGCATACTAGGTAAATACTCTGTCATCCCCAACCAAAACTGCTGGTTTACATATTGTGTGTCCTTCACAACTTCTGATGGCACCTTATGCTAAAATCTCACTCAAATAAGGAAAAAAAGTCATGTGAAGAAAATTATGAAAAGTTAAAGAATTTTAAACTTACACTTAAAGAGTACATTCAGACATGGGGGGAAATTAGTAATTTATGCAGTAAATGCTGGCAAATCCATTATTAATAGCATAATCTAGCAAGAAAACATGCCATCAGAAAAAAATGGTGCTATTTCTTCTAGAATCTTGATATAAATTAAGTTCCTGACTTCATTTCTCAGTCACCCAGAGCAGACTCTGTGATGATCAAAGTGTCGTGAGTCTATGTTGTCTAGTATGCACTGAGACTTGAAAATATGGTTACTGGGAATGAAAAACATTATTTTTACATTTCAATTAAACTTCAATAACTCCTTATATCTGGTGGCTATTATGTTGGACAGTGCCACCCTACAGAACCAGAGAACAATGAAACAGCAGGCAAAGGAGCCACAAAGATTGGAAAGGCAGCCAGGCAGCGGCTGGCACACACCTTTAATCCCAGCACTTGGGAGGCAGAGGCAGGTGGATCTCTGTGAATTCAAGGCCAGCCTGGTCTACAAGAGCTAGTCCCAGGACAGCTAGGACTGTCTCAAAAAACAAAAAAAGATTGGGATGGCCTTCCAATTGTTAAGTGACATACATTTGCAAATGGATTTCCCAGAGTCTCTGGTTTGCATAATGTAAAAGTAAGCTAACTTTGAAGAGGATGTGGGGTAAAGGGAACTGATATAGATATGAATAATTTGCATTGGTATGGATCTTGCTTTATTGATACAAATTTAAGGTCAATTTTGTTATACTGTATATATATATATATTTCTGCTCTTATTAAGGTATTGTGTTTGTGCAGTTCATTTAAAAATATAATGTATAATTAAGAAATATAAGTTAACAGATACTCATCTATAACAGTCAAGCTTGTAGTCATGTTAGTTAGATTTTCTAGATGTATATATCCTTCAGGAGTCTTTGATGGAGTTGAAAAAATTATAGTTATAGTTTTCCTTAGTTATGATAAAAGATAAAGTAGATATAAACATTGTACTTAGGTAATATTATATCCTTCTGGAGTCTTTGATGGAGTTGAAAAAATTATAGTTTTCCTTAGTTATAATAAAGGAGATATAAACATTCTAACTATAATTCTTGTTTGATACCTGTTTTGTTATATGTAATTTTTCTATGTTAAAGATAAAACCTTCCTTTTTTATTTAAACAGAAAAGGGCAGGTGATGTGGATTTCCCTATGTACGCTGTGATTACCACTAATAAATAAACTGCTTTGGGCCTATAGCTGAGCTATAAGGGAACAGAGCTAGGCGGGGAAAACTAAACAGAATGCTGGGAGAAAAGATGGTGGCAGAGAGACGCCATGGAGCTGCGGCCAGAGTCAGACATGCCAAAACTTTGCTGGTAAGCCACTGCCACGTGGCGATACACAGATTAATAGAAATGGGTTAAATTAATATGTAAGAGTTAGCCAATAAGATGCTAGAGCCAATGGGCCAAGCAGTGATTTAATTAATACAGTTTCTGTGTGATTATTTCGGGTCTAAGCTAGCCAGGCAGCCGGGAAGAACAAGCAGCCCCTCCTCCAACAGGGAACATTCTTCCATTGCTGCTGGGAGTACAAACTGATACAGCCTCTTTGGAAATCAGTATGAGGATTTCTCAGAAAATTAGGAACCTACCTCAAGACCCAGCAATACCACTTTTGGATATATACCCAAATGATGCTGAATCATATCACAAGGACATGTGGCTTAACTACATTCATAGCAACATTATTTGTCATAACCAGAACTTAGAAACCTAACTGCCCCTAGACCAAAGAATGGATAAGAAGATGTACATTTACACAATAGAGTACAACACAGCAGGAAGAAAAAATAGTAACATCTTGAAATTTGTGGACAAATAGATGGATTAAGAAAACATCATACTGGGCTGGGGAGATGGCTCAGAGGTTAAGAGCACTGACCACTGACCACTGACTGCTCTTCTGGAGGTCCTGAGTTCGGTTCCCAGTGACCACATGGTGGCTCATACCCATCTGTAATGAGATCTGGTGCCCAGAACATAATAAATAAATAAATCTTTAAAAAAAAGAATACTTTAAATTGAACTCATCCACAGTTATTAAAAAAAAGAAAAAAGAACGAAAACATATTGAGTGAGGTAACCCAGACACAGAAAGACAATTATATGTACTCACTCATAAGTGGCTTTTAGACACAAAGCAAAGAAAAACCAGCCTACAAATCACAATCGCAGAGAACCTAGACAACAATGAGGACCTAAGAGAGACATACAGGGATCTAATCTACATGGGAAGTAGAAAAAGATGGGCTCTCCTGAGTAAACTGGGAGCATAGGGATCACGGGAGAGGGTAGACAGGAAGGAGGGAGGAAGGTAGGGGAGCAGAGAAAAATATATAACTCAATAAAAATAAAAATAAAAAAAAAATAAGCTAACTTCCCTGGCTTCAATTATTCCCTCTAGCAAAGAAGGGTGCTAAATTAAAGTCTAAAAGGATCCTTTGCAATTTAAAGTCTGAATCTGTGACCTAAGTTAATTCCTGGGCCATACTTCAACATGCCTGAGGCCAAGATTTTTTCTTCACACTCTTACAACCCTAACTTACAGTGACACCAACTTCCCACCTCCCTGCTCCCCGCGCACCCCACCTCAAGAAAGGGTTTCTCTGTGTAGCCCTGGCTGTCCTGGAACTCACTATGTAGACCAGGCTGGCCTCCAACTCAAAGATCTGTCTGCCTCCTAAGTGCTGGAATTAAAAGGTTTATGCCACTACCACCAGGCAGACATCAACACTTTTAAAAGTACACCATCATAGTATTCAAAAGCACTTAGTAAGTAAAGTATATTACCATCCGATTGCTTCTCCATGGTGTGAAGGATTGATTGCATAAAATCATTTTGTTTGTCTGAACCCAACAACAGTGAATCCATAGCTTGCTCTTCAAGAATAGTCAGCAACATGCAAATACCTGCAAGATTATTCCAGTTTACCAAACAGATGAAATAACACTATGCTAAATGTTTTCTAAGCTAGCAGGTAGAAAGCAAAGCAGAACAAATCCAGCTCCCGTCTGCCATACTTCATGCTCCACTCCCCAACAATAGACCTTGACACTTTTTCTAGTGTTAAATAGGTAAACACTGCTAGTCATGGTACAAGGTGATTTCTAAGATGACCACACAACTTGTACTTCACAAAACCTAAGATGCCACAAACATTCACATGTGTATTATACAGTTCATATACCACTAGAAAAAATTGCTAACTATGATATGTAACTTTAAAGAACTGAATTAATAAAATAGTGACTTACAAACAATGCTAACTTTTCTCACCACCTGGAAATATTTACACGATAGAAAAAAGGTAGCAATCACCATCATACTGACACTTCTACTTCAAAGATTCGCTTGCTAGTATTTGAAAACGTACCTGTTTGGAAGGCATTTAGAATAAACAATGTTTAATGAGATATAAAATAGTTAAGCTAATTTAGCAAGGGAACAAGAATTAGGAACCATAAAATCTCTTAATAAGGAAATTGCTCAGAAATTGCTCTGTGCTCAGAACACTAGGAAAGTCATGGTCGTGGAGGAATGATACTCACCTAGCCAATAGTTTTTGTAGTTGGTAGTATCATACATGTGCGCAGGCAGAAGGATCAGTTTGCCTTTTTCAAGCACAGAAGATGTGTAAATGTCTGGACTTTCCAAAAGCCCCAACTCAATGACTTTAAAAAGGCAAGTTAAAACTTCCTGCAAGTCGTAATAGTCATCTCTGTCCACTTTCCCCAGGTTTCTTGCAGTCAGAATAGCCCATCGCCGAACCTAAATAATTGTATTATAAATGACATTATATGTTCATTAATTCACTCGATAAACAATGATCTACACTAAACATAAGATATAATACAGATTTCAGAAAACATCAAAAGATTACTGCAATGTATGAACCTTCTTTGATCCTGATTCAAACAAACTAAATCATTTATGAAACAATCATTTTCATTCATTTAAAAACTAGCGGAAATCTGTCCTGTGGTCATATTTTATTTAATATATTTATATTTTAAGTATTTGGTAATTCTTTTTCCATCTATCCCACCAATTTTTTTTAAGATTTATTTTGTATATAGTATTCTGCCTGAGGTCAGAAGAGGGCAGGCACCAGATCTCATTATAGATGGTTGTGAGCCACTATGTGGTTGCTGGGAATTGAACTCAGGACCTTTGGAAAAGCAGTCAATGCTCTTAACCAATGAGCCATCGCTCTAGCTCCCATTCCATCAATCTTTTACGCTCCCTTACGTTTTAAGTATGTGTATTAGAAGCAATCTACTTAGACTTCTGCAAGCCAATTTTATTGGGGGCTGGTCCTCTTTAGGAACAGCTAATGTGGGGCTAGAGAGATGCCTCAATGGTTAAAAGCACTGACTACTACACATGCTAGAAATAACTAAGTTGTTGTCTGAACTCCATTCATGCCATGGCATGTATGTGAGCACTTATTGATTCCAGGAGCTGGGATTAAATGTTATATACTACCAAACCTGGCCTCTTTTGTCATTC